>PVHP010000781.1:61578-127798 GCA_004024765.1 Zapus hudsonius | reverse complement strand
TCAAATGTCAGAAATCCTGCACTAACACTGAGGGTCAAAGGATCATATTCACCTGCCTCAAACAAGGACAAACTAAAGTGTCATTTATATTTCAGAGCTCCATATGTGAACAACTAGGCATCACCCAAAGCTGCCTCTTCAGCTTCTCCCAGTCACCTATTCTGCTTCCCTCCTTTCTTTGAAGTTCCCTGATTGCTTTCTTCATGAATCACCCACACTGGCAATCGCCTCGCAGAACACTGCATGGACTACCACCTCTCAGAATCTACTTTTAGATGGTTGCCACCATGAGAA
The DNA here is from genome assembly GCA_004024765.1 of Zapus hudsonius. Lineage (NCBI taxonomy): Eukaryota > Metazoa > Chordata > Mammalia > Rodentia > Dipodidae > Zapus > Zapus hudsonius. Next base: position 127,504 of record PVHP010000781.1, on the reverse strand, counting down.
CATTTATATCCTAGAAATAAAAAGTGTAATTTCATATGAGATATAACTGTAAAGACATTTAGGAAGATATTCATTAAATCAAACATAAAAAAATCATCAATGGAAAAAATGCAAAGTAAATAAAACATATACATTGAGAGAAAAGATCAACAATGCATACAGGAGATACATTATTAAAATAAAGCTGTAAAACTCAGAAGAAATGAACTTTTTGTAAAGTTTTATATCATACATGTCTAGCACAAGATTTCTGAGGTATAAAAAATCTCTTAATGGATAATAGGTAATATCTGACCTACACATTAAAAACATAACAATTTATCTAACTGTGTTGGCTCATGATTGTAAACCCAGTACTTGTGAGGCCAAAAAAGGTGGATTTCCTCAAGACTAAGACCAAATGTACAACATAGTAATACTTTCTTTCAAAGATTAAAAATTACACATATTTCTTTATTTTTGAAAGATATTTCTTTCAATGTCTCTTCATGCATTTGAAGGCATACTGTAGCAGTGTTTATAATAGAAAAAATAATAAATAAAAATAAAATGCAAAAATATAAATTTGGATTTTTAAAATCATCTGAATTAGTATCTGAATATGTGCACATTGGAATTCTATTGAATTTGGAAACAAGGTAACTGTCTTCACATTAATTTTTTTCTAACACACCAAAGAGTAATAATTTTTTTCCAACACATGAGTTTATACATTTGATTTCTATTTCACTTCCTTAAGTATTAATTTTAAATTATTTGATTATATTTGCTAAACTTTGAACCTTGGTTACCCATATTTTCCTAGACAGAAGAGGGAAAGCATTTATTTTTTTCTGTGTTTATTTTTCTTTAATATTTCATAAGAAATTTCCATTTACAATAACTCAGATTTCTGAAGCTTAAGAAATTGAGCTTGGGGAAATGGTTCAGTAGTTAATGGTACTTCTTGCTCACAAGCCTGCCTACCAGAGTTTGAATCACAGTCCCGAGTACCTACAAAAACCTGGATGTAAAAGGGGCTCATGAAGCTGTCATCCCAATGCACCTATTCAGTGAGAGGTGGACTTACAAGAAGCCTGAATCTGGAAGGGAAGCTAAAATGGGGAAAATGAAATAATAAAATACTAAGAGCAACACTATTTTAAAATTTAAGTGTGGAACAAGCTTTGTCTGTAATTATAGAACTATTTTGACAATTTCCAAAGATAATAATACCCAGTTAAAAACATTCCATGGGTTACAGAAGTCAAATAAGAAAAAGAATTTCATGTAAAAAGATGTGCCAACTACAAAAGCATCTAGATTACAAAACAATATCTAAATGGCCAAGTTAAACACAACACAATTAATACTAATTTGGTGTTCTTGTCTGTAGCTGAAAGACTGAAGATTTCCTATTAACCTACATTATGTCTAGTATAATTGTAAAATGCAAGTGGCATACCCTTTGAGTTCATAGCAAAGTGGTTAGCTCTGTAAAGTAACAATACCACGGATACTTTTATCATTCTACTGTTCTAAATGTATGTGTATTTCTCTTCTTTTGTACTCAAAACAATTTTAACAAGGTTGCATTTTTTAAAGTAGAATTGCCTTCCCATTGTCATTTCAGTAGAATGCCATGTCTTGAGATGTCCATAGACAACATAAATGGGCTCGGTGCCTCTGGACTTGGGTCCTGGAAAATGAGCAGTATTTGATGCTTTGGGTACAGCATAAATGGAGATAGTTCATGCTGGGGAAAGACTGAGGTTAAAAGAGTATGAGAGCCTTTTTAGAATTGGTAGAGATCTCATCAGTTTTTCTAAAATGTGGTATCCCTAGTTAATCTTTCTGTTTGTTCCTGGCATTTAAGAAATTGAATTCACTGTCTAATTTTCTTGGCTGGGTTCCTTCTCATTTTAAAATCTATTCTTTTCCACATCGTGAGTGTTTAGTCCAACACAATAGGTGTTTTTTTTAATTGTTTGTTTGCTTGCTTTTTTTGTGCTGGCTTTACCAGTAGTGATGCTGGCTGCTCCCCTTTGCACCTCCATACCAGGCTAATTGATGAAAGTTTATTCCTCATACTAGACACACTGTGTTTATAGGAAACTACCCAGGCCTGTTGATGCCATTCCACAAAATCACCAATTTATGCTCTTTGTATTTAGGCTAAACATGTTAGAAACTGTGTCATTTTGAACATGGAAATGAGTCATGAGGTGTGGACAAATCACATGTAGTCTCCCCTTTTCCTGTCTTAAGCAGCTTTGTGCTAATATACTGTCCATTTCTATATATTTTCTATAGCAGGTCACATTTGGCATATTTATTATAGACTGCAGCAGGTAACAACAGTAAAAAGAGACATAAATCAATTGATTTAGCCATGTGCTGTGGCTCACACCAGTATTAACACCAGTATTACAGAGACTGAGACAGGAGAATTGAGACAAGCCTGGGATACAGAATGAAACCCTATCTCAATCAAAACAAACCAAAAAATTATATAACCTTGACCTATTACCCATAATATTTTATAACTTGTATAGGGGTTTTTCATCTTCTTAGATCCTGTCCAGCAAGCCAATCACAGCAGAAATCGAATCTTGATTATATATGTATGTAGGCAGCAACAAACCCCAGCTCTTTGATTGAATAGGAAAAGAGCTCTATGGGTCAGTCGGAATGCTTAAAGCAGTTTGCATTCTAACTTGACACTTGAGTTTCGAGGTTTTTAGATTTCAAAGATATTACTGTAAGAGTAAGTTTATGGGTCGGGCGCCGGGCACTTCCCTGTGTGAGTTATAGTTGATTGCCTAACCTTGTGCTGGGACTGGCAGAGCCTGGCTGGAGTGCTGTAAATCTTAAACTCGACAGGAGGCTTGGTGTTATCCAAATCCCAATGGTAGTCAACAGAATTGATGAAATGACCGGGAAGGCCTAATTAAAGCTGCTCAGCTCAAATGTATTGATGTATTACATCTATTACGGCTTGGTTCAATAGGTCTACCCTGTGGATGCTGCCACAGCCTGTAAAGCAAACTAAACAGATTGAATAAATAATGCTGAGAGGGAAGGAGACAGCGATAGAATCAAAGCAACAGAGCGCAAAAAGTAATAGTGTGACCTGTGAATTTTTCCTCTTACCCCCCCCATTCCTTTAATCATCATTACTTTGCCATATTGAATACGCAAGGAATAAACCAGTAGGGTCTGCATTAATCTTTTGATGCATCAGAAGAATTGATAAACCATCCTCCCCTTTATTAAATAGTGCAAGGCCACGTGCACAAAACCACGCTTTGTTGGCTTCACTTTCCTTCGTGAGTCATAGGTAGAAAGGAACATTTATTTATTTATTCATTTCTTTCTTTCTTGTTTGGTTTTTTGAGGTATGGTCTTTCTCTAACCAAGGCTGACCCTACCTCTGCTTCCTTGTACTGGGATTAAAGGTGTGCAGCACTATATCTAGCCTGAACTTATTTTTTTTTTAATGTTTAGGTTCCTTTAATGATCCCACCTCCCTGAGCGGTGGGTTCAGGCAGCTAGGTGGCAAGACATGTTCAATTGAAGATCTTGCTTTGATTGAAGGCTTTGCCCACATGTTGGAAGGCCCCCTCCCAGGTGAAGTACTCTGGAACCAAGGTCTGGATCTCCTCGCTGCCAGGAACTAGTTTCCACCATGTGTATGACTCAAAATCCACCTGCCAATCTGGACTCAGAGGAAAGGCAAACTCCTGGCCTCAGCAAACCCAGATTCCAGAGTGGTTTTGTTTGCTTTCCAACCAAATTATTTTGTGAAACCATTAAAAAATATCTAATCTACTATCTTCCTTTACTTTTTCTGCACCCAGAAACTCACTTTCTTACCCTTTCTGGATGATAATTGTGTGAGGTATTCATACTTGTTTGTGTTATGCTAACAGTTCCATGACTGACAACATGTTATAGATTTTCATTCACTCCAAAATGGAGACTCTTAAGAGTTATACACTTTTATCATTCTGTGATGTTACCTTTTCTGTTTCTTTTTCTTTCTTTTTTTTTTTTTTTTTTTTTTTTTTTCGAGGTAGGGTCTCGCTCTAGTCCAGGCTGACCTGGAATTCATTCTGTAGTCTCAGGGTGGCCTTGAACTCATGGCAATCCTCCTACCTCTGCCTCCTGAGTGCTGGGATTAAAGGCGTGTGCCACCACGCCCAGCTGATGTTACCTTTTCGACATCTGAAGATGTAATATTATTATTTTAGTAAAAACTTACTAATGATAAAGAAAAAGGAAGCATTTTTAATTCAATCTAAAATTGTTAGATTTTTTGTTTTACGTTTAACTTCAAAAATCACAAGAAATGATATCTTTAAATGTATGTTCTTCAACTGAACACACACTGAATTTCAGATATTTATCTTAGTATAGTTATATACATGGCTGAAAGACATTTCACCCACATTTTAAGTTAATTCCTTCCTTCCACCTCCAACTCCTGCTCTAATGCTTGTTGTTTATCCATTTTTTCCACCTCAGCCAATATATTTCGTTCAAATGCACCAGTGAACCTTGTGAATTTTATTTCCTAAATATAATCCAAACATTTCCCACCATATCCACTCCTATTGTTATGATTCAGATCATGCTTACCTTTAACTTGGAGAGCTACTCTATCCTTCTAGGAGTCCTGTGAGATTTGTCTCTCTGTCTTTCAGTTTGCTTTACTTACTGGAAACTTAAACTTAATGGTTTACTTATTGAAAAGTTAAAAGCTGTGTTTGCTAGACTCTCTTGCACTTAGGTATATTAGGTTTCCTAATTACATTCAAGTGACTCTGTGATATTTTTCCAGTGCTGTAGAGTGAATCCAGAGTGTTGTGCTTGCAAGGTAAGCACTCAACCACTGAGCTAAATCTTGTGAATATTGAGTCTGGAAGACTGAAAATAAGCATATATCTATTCCCTCTCCCTTGTAAAATGTTCTGATTAACTACCCAAACCATAAATATCTGATGCTCCCTAGAGAACAATTCTAGTGACTACTTCCTGTCTCTATCATCATAGGTAATATTATAGGAGTGTCACACTAATAGAGCAGCTTCTATCTAATTTTTTGATAATTTTATTAATAAGTAGAAAATAATATTTGCACAAATCATGTGTTGGTGCCTCCATTTCCCTTCTCCCTGGCCCCATTCCCCTGGAGGCCCTCCTCAGGGGATTGCTGGTAGGCTCCAAGGGGATTGAGGGGCATGTGTAGCAGTCTGTAATAGGGGTGAGGGGTGATGTCTCTCTGGGTATTCCCCCTAACCTGACTGATGCAATCTCTCTACCCTCTCTTCCACAAAGTTCCCTGTGCCAAGGTGGGTGAATTTGAAGTCTACTTTAGTGTTGAGCTCTTAGCAGCTTCTAGATTTCAGCATTAAAATGCTTTGAGTATCCAATGAGTTCACATTCTTGACCCTGACTCAGGTTGCCTGATCCCTATAGAACCAGCTTTCTTTCTCACCACTCTATTTCCTCTGTGGTTTCAACTATGTCCTAGCTGATTATGGGTGTTTCTTCTCCTGCCAGGGACTCACTATCATTTCAGGTCTTGTTGGGAGAATTGCTTTGTCAAAAGTTCTTGCTGCTTTCTGAATGATAAAAACAGAATCATCAGCAGAGAGTGATTTCAGCATAGATCAAATGAAATTAGCATTATCAGTTTGGCAAAATTGCAATGGTTATAGTCTGTCTTTAGGGTCTTGGTTAGTGGAAGCTTCCCATTGGGGTCCAAATTCTTGGTCTCCATAGGGGTTTGGCTCTCATCCCTCATCATTTCTAGCTACAGGTTACTTGCCACTGGGCAAATCTCTTAGGCAATCAGGGAGCCTTTGAGTATTTATCCAGGTTGAGTGCCATTATTGCAGAGGTGTGTACATCTTCTTGGGCTGGTTGGGGTCATATGAACTATACTTGTGAATGTCAGACAAACCAGTGTTTTGTTATTAGACATATTGTATGAGCAAGTCTTGTGGTGGTACCCCCATTTCCTTCCTACCTGTCCCCAAACTGCTGGGGACATTCCTTACTGGAATGGCTGGACCAGTTTGTGAGATAGGGGGTTATGAATTTTACAGGAAGCACCCAGTTTTTTTTCTCTGTATGTTATTGTTGGGGTAGCAGTGTGCCTATGGATATTCTCCACCATGGCTCTTACAATCTTTCTGCCGTCTCTTCCGCTAAGTTCCCTGGACCATGATGAGTCTTAAGTTGGCTTAACTCTTGAGGTCTTATGAGTCTCTGAATTTCTGCTTTGTACTCTACTGGCCATACTTGGTGTCTGTCTCCATTACCCTTTCATAGGTTATATGATTTGCTGAGGTGATATTTCTCTTACTCATCTTGCCACTTCCTCCAAGGTTTTGTTTGGGCTCTAGATGATGAGTTACAGGTGGCAAATATCATCCCTGGGTGTCAGCCATCATCTCAGGTCTAGTTGGTGGAACTGGGTTGTCTATGGTTTTCACTGCCTTCTGAAAAATACAAACAGAATCTCCAACAGAGAGTGAGATGAGTATAGGTGAAATGAGACAAATATTGTTAATTTGGCAATATTCTTATCAGTGTAGCCTCTCTGTAGGCCCATGGTTAGTGGATGTTTCCCTTACAGCTGGGATTCTCAGTCATTATAAGATTTTTCCATGGGCCCCAGTTACAGTTAAAGGTCCCTTAATTGAGTGGATATCTTAGCCAATCAGCAAGCCATTGATTACCCACATAGGTTTAGCACCACTTTGGCACAGATGAGAAATTCTTAGCATGCTAGTCTCTGCCATATAGCAATGTCCTCAGCATTCTCATAACATCTCTTGGTGTTGTATATCAGTGACCTCTGCTTTCTCTGAATATCACTGGCCAGTTTCTCCTGGAAGCTCATGTAACACCTTCTGGCACTATATAGGCTACCATCTGGGAGCAGGTTACCTTTCTGGATCCAGCAGGATCACTCAGTGTTGTTTGATGACATTCTGTGTCATCTTCAGCAATAGGGTCTTACATTTTCCTGGAGCAAGTGTTCAAGCCTGTGTTATTTTGAGGACCTCATGGGTCTATTTAATCAAAAGCTCAGTGTGGGGAGAAACCAATAACTGGGACAGGAAGTAATTGGCCAGAGCAATTTCTCTTGGGGTAAGGCTTCCTCCCAGGCTATTCAGGGCTCCTCTTACCAGATGATGCCCACAGCTTCCTTGATAGCTTTCTGTATGAACATAAAGATTTGATGGTATCAATTCTTTATTGGTTTAGATTAGTGTATAAGTCCCCCACCCTCCCATTCCTCCCCATCCCCCAATTCAATCCATCCACTTTTTCAGTCTCTCAATTCACCTGTCAGGTGATCAAGGTTAAACCTGGGTAGGAACCACATTTGAGGGAGTTAATGCAGCATTTTACTCTGTTCTTGTGTGAGTTCGCTAAGTATGATCTGCTCCAAGTTCATCTACTTTTCTTTAAATTTCATTATGACATTTTCCTTTTCACTGAGTAGAATTCCAAAGTGTATATGTACAACAACTTTGATATCCATTCATCCAGTGATGGGTATTTGGGTTGATTCCAATTCTTATCTATTATAAATTTGAGCTGCTATAAACATGTTTGAGTAAGTTTCTCTGTATTAAAGCGAGGAACCTTGTGGGTAGATGGGGCTATTGGAAGCTCTATGTGCATCATTTTTCAGCAGCCTCCACACTGCTTTCCATAGTGGCTGTACAGTTTGTTCTCCACCCAGCGGTGAATGAGGTTCCTTTTTCCTGCATTCCTGCAGCATCTATTGTAGTTGGATTTATTTTATTTCATTCATTTTAAAGCAGAGAGAGAGAGAGAGCACCAGGGTCACCACCTTGTGGGTCTGGCTTATGTGGGTCCTGGGGAATTGAATCCGCAGCCTTAGGCACCAGAGGCAAGTGCCTTAACCACTGAGCCATCTCTCCAGCCCTGTAGTTGGATTTTTTAAATGATTACCATTCTGACTTGAGAAAGGTGGAATCTCATTGTTGTTTTGATTTGCATTTCTAAACCTGATTTTATTTGGAATATATTTTGTGTTTGGTAAACGTGTGTGTGTGTGTGTGTGTGTGTGTGTGTGTGTGTGTGTGTGTGCGCTTGTGTACATGTTGGTGTAAATTGGAGGGTGTCTTTAGTCTACACTTTTTCTTTTGAGGCACAGAACCTAGAGCCCAATGATTGTGCTAGACTAGATGGCCAATGATCCCTAGATAGACTCTCTCTTCCTCCCCAGCACTGGGGTTACAGTCACACACCACTACACCCAGCCATGAATTTAATTGCTGGGAATCCAAACTCGAGTCCTCATGTTTACATGACAAGCACTTTACCAACTGAGCATTCTCCCATCTTAAGCCAGGCTTTTGCATGTGCAGAGAAAATTGCTATAGTAAGGTTTTTTTCAGACATCCTCATTAGTTTGCTGGTGGCCCAAGAAATGTAGGTTCAACTAGTTGGTAATTTCTCAATTGCCCTGTATCACTTGTGAGATCATTCCTGATTCCCATAGCTAGATTACCTAATCCAGATTTTCCAGATATTTTATAAAAATCAGTATGGACAGCTTTCTTGTTGCTGCAACCAAGAAAAACAACCAAAAGCTGTTTGTGGAGGAATGGATTTATTTGTACCTACAAACTTGAGGGGAAACTATCATGGCAGTGAAAACGATGAGAGGCCGGTGGACATCACCTTTCCACTTCAGCAGTGTAAACAGCATCAGGAACGTGTGTCCAACACTGGCAAGGAGAAGATGGCTATAACTCCCATTAGCCTGCTCTGGCAACACAGTTCCGACAAGGTTCCAATACCCAAACTGCCAGCAGCTGGGGATTGAGCATTTAAAACACATTTTTTTTGTGAGGCACACCTGGATGAAACCATCATAATCTGTCCCTGTTCCCCACAAACTAATAATCATATACTATGTAAGATGCAATACATTCAGCTCAACTCCAAAAGTCCCCACAGTTTTCTATTAAACTGAGCCACAATACCAATGAAAAAACAAACCCAAAATGGCACACAATATTCACACTGCATAAGACTGAATTGGGCGTAGCAAAACCACATTGAACCAATAAAAGAAATCCATGGCGAACTCTTATGGAGACCAAGAACCCAGGCTCTAAGGGGAACTCCCACTAATCAGAGATCTACAGAGAGACTTCACCCATTAGAATATCACCAAAATAACAAGGTTTGTCTAATTTAACCTATACTGACCTCATTCTACATTGAAGAGTCTGTTTGTACTTTTCAGAAGGCAGCAAGAACCATGGACAACCCAATTCCATCAATAAGACTTGGGATGATGGTTGACATCCAGGCAGGAGATAAATCACCCAAAAGAAACCTTTAAGGAAGTGGCAAGATTAGCAAGAGAGCTACTTCCACAGCAAGTCAGACAACCTATGAAAGAGTAAAGGAGACAGACACTGAAAGAAGCCAACATTGTTCAAAGCAGAAACACAGGGGTTCTTAATATCTCAACAGTAAAGCAAACTTAAAACTCACCCACTATGACCCAGTAGAAGAGGGGGCAGAAAGAAGCATGGTGGGGGAGAATGTCCAGAGATATTTCCCCCCTCAACAATAACACACAAAGAAAAAAAAACCTACTTCTTGTACAATTCATAACCCCCTACCCCATGATATGGTCCAGCAATCCCACTGAAGAGAGGCCCCAGTGGGTTGGAGACAGGGAGGAGGGCAATGGGGGTTCTTCCTCAAGACTTGCTCATACAATTTATCTAGTTAGTAACAGAAAATATGTTTAGAAAAAAAGAGTTACTTCCAGGGTTCAGTTGATGTAAAGAATAGATGGGAAAGTAAAACACATAAATAAATAATAAATAAATAAATAAATAAATAAATAAATAAATAAAAACAAATAAATAAATAAATAAATGTAAAAATTTTAAAAATTAAATTAAATTATAAGATTAAAAGACAGGACAACATCAAACTCTAAACCCAAGTCCAATGATAACTCTTGACAGATCTTTTGGAGTTCTGATTCTGCCTGTCCATGGTTCCAGAAAACTCCATCAGGTGCTGGCAGCTTTCCTTGGCAGCCAACCCATAGTCCTCACATTTCACTGGGTCTCCTCTGCAAGCCACAGTTCATCCTAATGGCTCCATTGGGCCTCTACACAGGTATTCCAATAGGCCTGCTTCACACTGCTGAAGGTGATTTCCAAAAACAATACTGTGTTGCAAATCCAATGACCCTCCCTCCTTGCATTTGTTATACTCCATAGTACCAGGTGCACTACCTGCTTATTAATCCAGAGGGAAACAAAGCTAACTTTGAAGCAAAGGAAAATGCCAACCTTCAAGGCCCTTACTTCAATAGAGTCAGAATTCTTCCTGCTGTCCCAATGCAGATCACCTGGCCCAATCTCAATGGTTGTCATCTCTCAAACAATTGCAGCTGAACAGGCAGCTGTTTCAGCCCAGAGATTATCTGTCTTTCGGAGCCATCTCCATCTGCTCAAACCAGTCCACTTTTATGCAATGCAACCCTGCACATGTTCTCAGGACACAGACAGGCGAACCAGAATGCAGCAAGTCTCTCACACAAGCTGCTTCTGGCACAGTCCCGACAAAGTTCTTTCTCACCCTTGTAAGCCAAACCTCACAGTCAATAGTTCTTAACTGCACTCAGGTCTTTCAACTCTGACCAGAAAGATCCATGAAGTTGTACTTACAGCACTGAAAGGCATGTCTTAGTCCGAGGTTTCAAATCCTTCCACATTCTTCCTATAAATCAGTTCCAAAACGCTAAAGCCACAGAATCAAGGTACTAGCAGCTACAGTAGCTCCCACTCTCTGGTTCCAAAACTATTGTAGTTAACATTCTCATTGCTGCAAGAAAGAATCCATCTAAAAGAAGCTGATGGGAGGAATGGATTTATTTTAGCTTACAGACTCATGGGGAAACTTCATGATGGCAGGGATAACAACGGCATGAGCAGAGGCTGGACATCAGGTCTCCAATTTGGCACTGTAAACAGCTACAGTGCCAAACACTGGCAAGAGGAACCTGGCTAAAACCCACATAAGCCTGCCACCAACAACACAGCGCCAACAAAGTTCCAATTCCATAACTGCCATCTGCTGGGGATTGAACATTCACAATACATTCACTCGTGGGAGACACCTGTATGAAACCATGACACACACATGCACGCGCGCGCACGCACACACACACACACATTTGCTACAATAGCAATATTAAATCTCATTCTTGTGATTATGGCACTGTTACTATCTCTAGGTCTCAATGTCATTACCAATTTAATGAAGATCTATGGCAATGACATTATAGTTCATTTACAAGATTTATATAGATGTTTGAAAATGCCCACCAAGTTTGATGCATACTAATTGTTCCCCGTGTTTGGTACATAGTAATTATTCCACATGCTTGACATATATGATATATATGAATTCTCACCATGCTTGATATAGAGCAAGCAATGAGTGAAGCTAATTTTATCTTTCATCATTTGGATCTTGCTTGTGCAGTGGGACTTAGCTCTTGACTTTCCTTTCACCTTCTATTTAAAACCATGAACACTCTATTCTGCTAATTTTGTCTCTTTATTTCTCTTGCCTTTGGGTTGTATTTCAGTAATTCAGAGGCTCAATGGACCCTTTATCCTGAACTTACTATTCTCATTTACATCAGATCAGGTCTTTGCACTTGACTATATGAATCACTTCCTGCATGAAAACAAATGGACCTGGCATGACTCTATCACATTCTCCTCCTAGGGATGTTCATAGGCCACCGCCTCTTGTTGATCATTGGAAGCAATGGCATTTCAACAATAAACTTCAGCTGAAGTCCAGATTGAATAGAAGCTGCATACAGACACAATTCACATTGCTTAAGTTCTCAACAGAATATCAAGCTGACTCAAACTATGGCAAACTCTAGCTGTACAACAACTATGAGTTAAGTGTATGATATATGGGCGGAAGCTGCACTGAATCTAATTGGTTTTACTTCCTAATTGGTTATAGCTGGGTATTTATAATAGCCTCCTTCTTTTCCTGCCACCCACCTTGTCATTACTGAAATGGATTACCCACTACATAAGAGAGACTAATCCTTCTAAACACAATCACATTTGCTAAAGCCCATTAGTGTCTTGCCATTGTCTGTGAGTTAAATTTTCAACTATGCTTTCATTCATCAAATATCGATTGATCACATTCGTGTGCAGAACCCTGTGTGAACTCAACAAAATTCCTCCCGGGCAAGACTGACCTTCTTCCCTTCCTCCCTTTCCTTTTTCTCATCAGTGACTAGTAGGTGCAGAGCACTGCTTATCCAGCTCTGTGAGTGCCCATATTTAGTTATAAAAAGCCAGCTAAGGAAGCATGCATTAAAATGGAAAATAAATGTATATTTTAGTCATTTTACTTAAACTAAACACATAGAATATTTCAATCACTTATCCATTTATGTAGAGCTATTACATTTTAATTGCAAGACACTGACTTAACTTCTGATTATTAGTCTTTATAAGATTTGCTTATGAGCATCTAAGATTTCTAGTTTCAGGTTCTTCCAATTAGCGCAACAGCTTCAAGGCATTTGAGATTCAACCTCGAATCTCAGTTATTTAATGTTTTCACAACAACTTCCAGTTGGCTTGCCCATATTAAATTCAACAAAAAATATTATAGCAATTCCTGCCATTTCAGAAACATTTTATGAATGCATATTATAATTTATTCAATTGGTGCACCAACTATATAAATAAATGGAATTATTCTAACTGATTTTTAAAACAAATACAACAGAGTCTTAGAATGCATAATATTTAACTGTTAGAAGCAGTAATGACCAAACATACTGGATTGGCTGATTAGAATTAAAAGGCATTGTTTTTTTGGGGGGTGCTGTTGGCACAACTTGGCATGTATTTTAAAGGAAATGCATATATTAACCTAATCAAGAAGGAATTTACTAAAGATGCCTATCTTGTCCTAAGATTCTACTTCATCTATTCATGGTTATGGACTGAATGCATTTTGAAAAGGCCCATATGTCAAATCCTTGGCTTCAAGCCTGGAGAAGTCATGGTAAACCATTAAAACTTTGACTGCTTTGTTCTATTGGAAGGGATTTTGGTCACTGAGGTCACACTCTCAAAAGGAATATTGAGACCATGGCCTTTTTATCTGACTTTCCTTGCTTCCTAGAGACCATGAAATAAGCAATTTCCTTCACGATCGGGAGACCCTCCAATTTATCCACCGATACAGTCACAGTCATTTGCTAAAACCGATTTGTTTATTCCATGATCCACTGAAAAACCCAATCTTGAATCTTCATCCTCGTGAGAAATTCTTCAATGAATATCTTCACTGATAAATTCTACTATGATTCTGACAAACTCCCCTCTGTTTCCCTGGCTATATCCTTCTTCCTCCTCATTATTACAGTCACCCCCGTGGCTTGGCTTTATTTTTCCTAACTGACCACTATATCTGACTAAGCTAAACTTATCATCAACTTAATCAACTTGAAGCTAATTCCTTTATATTTTTGAAAAACAAAATGAAAAGAAACACAATTCTCATTTTCTTTCCCAGTGTTTCTCATTTTTCCTTGTGTGGGCGCACTCTGTGCTTGGTGGTTTGCTTTTCTTTAATAACGTCAAATCCAGCATTGGATTTAATATTACTTTTTGTCAGAAAATGATATTGCCAAGGGCCAATAAAAATCTAGGTCATTTAACCCAATGGAAATTGTTACTATTCACTCTCATTTTTGAGAAATACTGATCATTCCTGATTTCTAAAATTCCTTGTCATCCCTTTTATCTCCCCTGACTTCTGGACCTTGCTCTATTAACTTTTTTTATATCTGCTTTTTATTTTAAAATTCTTTTCAGCTCTCTTATTTTGGCTATCTTTTTTCTTATATGTTGAAAAAAAAGAGTTTGTTTTGATATGTTCATTTCCCCTTTTAACTCACAAAGTTTTACTGACTCAACTTTATAAAGTTTATAATTGTACTTCCTTACTAGCTTTCCTTCCTTATTTTTAATTAAAGATACAGTGCTTCTCATGAATACATTTATCAATTAGTCATCATTAGTTTTGTTCAGTGTGATGTTCCATAATTGTTACCTTGTTTAAATGTTTATATGTAAAATTTTCTTTTTCTTCACTGCATTCAAAAGCAGAGATCTGGAGCTGGAAAGATTGCTTAGTGGTTAAGACATTTGCCTGCAAAGCAGAAGGACCCGAGTTTGAGTGCCCAGTGTCTACATGAAGCCAGATTCACAAAGTGGTGCATGTGTCTGGTGTTTGTTTGCAGTGTTGGAGGCCCTGGTGTGCCCAGTCTCTCTCTCTGTCTGACTCTTTCTCTCTCTTAAATAAATAAATAAAATGTTTAAGAAAAAAAACCAAGATAATTGAAAACTAGAAGTATCTTGTCGAAGGACTTCTAATTTTCTAATTTCTTCTACTTAGCTCTAACATTGATCCTTCAAGGTGACTGGTGACTTTTTTATTAATTGTGCACTTTACTGTATAAACACACTCCACATTGGTCAAATTCCCACCAGGTTCTACACTTCTCTCTCCTCTGTGCTACCCTATTCCACAGAGGGCCCTTCTCTGAGGTAGTGGTATTCTCTGTAGGGTAATGAATGCACCACTTAGTCTCTTTGGGGAGGACAGTGCCTAAGGATACTGGGTTCACACTGTGGCTCTTGAAGTCTTTCTTTCTGCATCTGTTCGTCAATGTTCCCTGAGAATTGGCTGGCATGCTTTAATGTTAAGCTCCCTGCAAACTCTGAGTTTCTTCGTTGACAAGTTTTGAGTCTTATCAGCGTCCATGGTAAATCTCCCAGAAGGAAGTTGCCAGGCTAGCAGTGAGAGCTGAACTCATGCTTCAGAAGCCTCTTCCTCTGTAATGTCTCCTGGGCCCTGGTAGATATGACAGAGATGACTTCTCTCTCGCTAGGCACTCAGCTGTCTTTTCCTCTCTTAGTCTTAGTTCTCCTGGTAGTCACGGCCATCTGGGAAAAGCAGATCACCATACCAAGAGTGAGAGCAGCATGCCTCAGAGAGATGAATCACAGTCCATTCAAAGACCTTGATGGGCATATCCTACGTTCTGAGAACAGTGGGATCTTCCTCTGGAGTTTTGGAACTTCCTATTCATAGTGTAGCACCTAGGTTCCCAGAACCAAGTATGGATTCCCTGCGATTGAGCAGGGATCATAAGCAATCAGAGAAGAGTTGTTTGTCCACATTGCCTGTGTACACTTCGCCTTGCTGCTTGAGTTTATAGTTTGCAAGGTTTTCTGCCTGTTCAGTCTGCTGGTGACCATTATCCCCAGGAGCTCTCAGAGTACTGAACCAGCAATTTGAAGGCTATACAGCAGGGAACTGACTTCCTTTTCACTTTCAGTGTGATCTCTTGAAGTCCTGAGACTACAGCCTGTACTGTCTTGAGGAAGAGTGCCTTAACATTTAGCTCTGGTGGGTATCCAAATCTTTTGGAAATAGTCTGCTATGTTTTGAGAACTTCATGGGCCTCCATGACCAACAGCTTACCATGGGGGTAACCAAGGTCTGACATGAATTTACCAGCAAGAACCTATGGTTTTAAGAATAAATTTTCCCAATTTCATACTGAAAACTTCTAGCCCCACTATTTGCCCTATCTTCTTAAGAATTTTGTCTTTTTAATTTTTTTATAAAAACTTTTTAGGAAACATGAATTATGGTGGATTTTTCAGGTCAAATGATAAGCTATTTTATATTTTACTAAAGGATAAAAAAGGAAAAATAAATACTGATGTGGCATAATAGAAACTTTTAGTTAGAATTTAATACATATGAAGTTCTAAAATTTACTCTAAATGTTTTTATTTTTTTATTCTTCAGTTTAATGTGAATTCTTTTATAGATGGACTGCAATCAGAATAATGAATAGATTATAACTTTAATTACTTTTGAATAGTCCCGAAATAGCAACTGATTTTCATAATTGATCTTGTTTTCCCTAACCAGTCCATATAATACTAAGAAATCAATGTTCCTAGAAAATGAAGATGCTTATATTTGTCTTTACAATACATAATTTGAAGCTACCCTAATGTCGATATATTATTTTCATATGTGTTATGATTTAATGATTTACTTTACTCATCTTGTTTTTACGTATTTGTTTAAAATTGAATAGAAATTGTCTTACTGTTATTCAAAATAAAATGCATCCTAAATAACAACACAGAACAAAACATTTTTTCATAATGTAGACCAGAATTCTAATGATAACTTGACCAATAGTGTTTTCTAAAAGCTAAATTTGTTGTGTCATTATTTTGCTATCATACTCAGAAAAATATTTATATATAAATTTATAAAAGTTATTGTTCAATAACTTTTGTAATCTTCATTCCAAATGCAAAGATTATACTACAAAAATATATGAATTAAACAAAAGAACTTTAGTGTTCATGTAATATATAACTTGTGCATTAAAAAATATTCCCAAAGTCAATATGTTAAGAGGAAAAGAGAATATTATTCAAAATACTTATAGTTTTTATGGCTTAAGAACACTCACTTATTTATTTATTAGAACGTGTGTATATGTGTCAGTGTCTCTTGTTATTGCAAACAAATGCCCATCCAGCTTCATGTGAGTGGCTGGGGAATTGAACAACAACCATCAGGTTTTTTAAGCAAATTAAACTGCTAAAACATCTCCCCAAACCTGATTCTGGTCTTTTAGAATGTAAAATAATTTGTTATTACTTCTCTTCCTATATAACAATTTGTAGTAAGATTTTGAAACAAGAAAATACTTGGAAGATTGCCCAATTTTTTTTCCATGAATACAAGTGAAGAAAGCCAAGTCATAAATAGACCAACACATTGATATTTGACAGTCACATAATGTTTGGTTCAATATAAAGTATATTAATCAAGTTCTCATTGTTGAGACACAATGTGTGACCAAATAAATTAGATTAAGGGATGAATGTTTTATGTCAGCTTGCAATTCTAGGTTTCAGTCCATCATGGCAAGAAAGACATGGTGGCAGGAGCTGGTCACAATTATCACAGTAGTGAGCAAGGAGAGAGTGATAAATGACATTGCATAGCCAGATGGGTCCTGTATATACAACCCAGGTCACTCTGTCTCTCCCAACTTAACTAGCTAGTCAAGGAAATCTCTCAGAGACTTGCACATGGGCTAGATTAACCTAAATAATCTCTCACAAATGGTTCAATTTAAATGATAACACTGAGTGACGATGTAAAACAACCTAGCCACAATGCTAAATGGGTAAATCAATATGAAAGTAAATGCAGAAAAAGTATTATTTAACTTATATGTTATGATTTTGAACATTTCCAGCTTAATGCTAATAATTGATTTTAAAAAAAAGCTTTTTATTGACAACTTCCATAGGCCTAGAAAGTAAGCCATGCTAATTCCCTCCAACTCCTCATATTCCCACTTGCTCCCAAACCCACATTCCACTGAATCTCTTCTCAAAGTCAATTACTCTTCTATTTTGATGTCATTTTTTTTCTTCTGTTGTGAGGTCTTGTGCAGGTAATATCAGGTACTGAGAGGTCATGAATGTTAAAGCCATTTTGTGTCTGGAAGACAGCATTAAAACAAATACTGTCCTTCCTTTGGCTCTTGCATTCTTTCGGCCACCTCTTCTGCAGTGAACCTGAACCTTGGAGCATGTGACAGAGGTCGGTACTCAGTGATGCACAATCCACTACCACTGCTTCTCAGCACTGTGGTGAGCTTTGAGTCACCCCAGGGTCACCTTCACCTGAAAGGGGAAGTTTCTCTAATCAAAAATGAGAGTACAATTAATACATGGGCAGAGAGGTCAGTTTGGTAGGAATAATATGTCCATTAAACCAGAAGACAGCTCTTGTTACTCCTCTGTGGTTCATGACCTCCATAGCCACAGCATTTGGACTAGGTTGTCAGTACTGGGCATGGATTCCCTCCCTCAGAGCAGCCTCCAGACCAATCAGAGAGCAGTTAGTTTCCCCCATAACCAACACGCCACTATTGCACCAGTTGGTTAGCTGGCTAGCCATAATTCTTGCAGGGTTTCCACTGCTGATGAACTTCACTGGTGGCCTCTCTTTCTCCCAAAATGCTGCATTGCACGCTGTGTAGCTCTTTGCTGCATTATGACTGCAAGTCAGTACACAGGAAGTTTCCAGCTCAGCTCCAGCTTGATTTCTCAGAGACCTGCAGCCAAAGTATGTTGAGACTTCAGCAATAGGTTCTTACCATATCATTCTGGTAGACAACTAAGAGCTTAGCAATAACCTGTAATATTTTGGGGCCTCATGAGCCTCTGTGGTTAACAAGTCACTGGAAGGTATCACACTTTTGGCACTATATTTTTTTCTAACAACAACCCATGGCTTTGAGGTACAACCTCATCCACCTCCATAGGAATACTTCTGCCCAAACTCCTCTAATACACACACACGTGTGTGTGTGTGTGTGTGTGTGTGTGTGTGTGTGTGTGTGTGTGTATCTGGCAAGCAAAAAAAGATCAGTTTCCAAAACGCTTATTCATAAGATCTTAAATTTTGATTAACTTTCCTCCCACTCCTCTTTTCCTTCCCTTCCTCTGATCCCACTTAGACCAAATCACCCAGAATTCTGCCCCTCTACCTACATGTCGAAATACTCTTTGATTAAGCCCTCCTCTCTCATCCCTCCCTAAGCCCCTTTATAGCTCCCTAGCCTCTACTACTGACTTTTAATTCAACTCACATACAAATCCAAACATTTGAAGTTAGGATCCACATATGAAGGAGAACATATGACATTTCACTTTCTGAGCCTGGGTTACCTCACTTAGTATAATCTTTTCCACAACCATCTATTTCCCTGAAAATTTCATAATTTCAGGTTATTTTTTTACAGCTGAATAGCATTCAATTGTGTAAATATACCAAACAACTTCATTCATCATTTGGAGGGCATCTACGTTGGTTCCATTCCTAGTTTTGTGGGTAGAGTTGCAATAATCATGGAGGAGCATGTATATCTATAGCAATGTGAAGAGTTCTTAGGGTATATGCCAAGGAGTGCAATAGTTGGGCCAGGTGATAAATCTATTTTTAACTATCTAGGGAACATCCACAATGATTTCCACCATGGCTGTTCCGGTTTATATTCCCACAAATAATGCAGAATGGTTCCTCTTTATCCATATGGTCACCAGAATTTTTTGTCATTTGTTTTCTTGATGACATCCATCCTTACAGGAGTGAGATGGAATCTCAACTCTCTCCCCTTAGAGCTCAGAATCAGTGATCTGAGCCACAAAGGGTCCTGAGACCACTCACATACACCTGCCACTTAAGCAGTCCCATTTATTTGTACAAATCACCTTGTCTCTTTTACATGGTCTTGCACTGCCCCAACTACTAACTGGCCTCTTTTTCAGTAACGTACTATTGATTGACTAAAAGCAGTTCTTAAAGTGCATGCAAGCTAATGTCCCAGCCCAGAAGTGAAAATACTATTTACTTTCTTTCTGGTAATCCATAGGCCATGTGTCTGATACCCATCTATTTTGCTTTGAAATGTCTGTGTCACAAATGGGTGTTGTGGAAGTCTTCAATGTTGTTGTCGAAGGAAGTAGAATGGTGTGAGTTAAGAGGTCTGCAATGAGGGAACCAACAATCACTGGGCAAATTTCTAGCTCTGTAAAATGAGAGGACAGTAAAAATAATAGTGTGATTCCGACTGAGCCAAACATTTAATGATTAATGAAAATAAACAATTAATAAAATAATCCTTGCACAATATTCTAGCTAGGTGGAAAATGATAAAATACAACCCTCTCTATGGAGAAAAACAAGGTGACTGCAGAGTGGTGTTTTGCATGGGCTTCTCAAGAGCAAGGGAATGGCTCTGCTGATATCAAAGACAGAGCATTTGAAGCAAAGACCTGAAACATGGAAGTTCCCAGGCTATTCAAGGGTATAGAAAAAGCTGTACATCAGGAATAAGAAGAGACAGAGAGTGTGATAACATGCTAGGAATTTACTCTGTACAACTTAAGACACTGAAATCAATTTTGGTAACCAAAAGCATAAACATACTATGTATAGATATAAGATCACTCTGGGCTTGAATGAACATAGAGACATTCGAAAACTGAATACTGGGTAGATTCATTATTTTTTCACTGTTATAACACAGTGTATCCCTTACTTGTCCACCGCCTGCTGGGTTTTCAAAGTTCATGGGGGTGAAGTGCTGGATGCTCAGGGCATAGAGCAGCAGTGGGTCCTGACTCAGAAGTCATGTCCATATCATGGCCTGGGAACTACCATTATTCTCATGTACCTGGGCAACTTGGGTACTTTAAGAAAACACTAGAAGTATTTTTGGTTAGAGCAGTAAGAAAAGTAAGTAAAGGTTAAAGTCGAATTAAAAGTCTGTGTGTGATATTGTGATATTTTCTGATGTGTTATCTTCAAATGTCAGGACAACATTTCAGATGTCTGAATTGGCTGGAATGTTATTAGACATTATCAAAATCTAAAACAAACTAAGATTTTAAGCTAATAGATACATCACTCTGAACTATCTCTGAATTTATTTTAAACGAAAATTAGTTCTGTTTTAGTTTTGTTTTAGAGGGTATCTGTTTATGAGTCACAACTGCTACCATCATAGCCAGATTTTCTCAATATATGTATCACCAATTAGGATAAGTTTTTTTTCTTACATATTAGGGAACAAGAAAAATAAATAAAATTATGCTTGTTGATGTGTTTTAGGATTATAAATTTGTAAATTAAGAAGTAAATTTTTCTATCAGATCAAATGGTTCTCAAACAATAGGAATTATACATGTTAAATAAAGCTGAAGAGAAATCCTTGATTTAATCTGAGGTACTGCAATAAGCACCCACCAAATAATTTAGAATAGAATGGTATGTATGAATGTCTCATAACACCAATCTGAAAACTAAGATGCTTATTTACAAGAGCTCAATATATTAGAAACCAGGAGAGAAATGATAACTCAATTCTTAACCAGGATAGTTATCAGAATAGTTCAATATTCAGAGCAAATGGCATACATAGGTCTGATCAACACATACCAGCCAAATAAAGGGTTTCCTTCTGCTTTAATACATTAAAAAAAACCAACTTGATGATAACCAATTTGCCTTTTTCACTGTTCTAGTTCCTTCTTCCTATTCAAGATTCCTGAGCAAAATCAGCTGTACTGACATATTCTGGTGGAACACAAGGGTATTTTTTAGAATGTCTGCAAGCTGACTTATGATTGCTAATAAAATCCAATTAAATTTATAAAACTCAATTTGTTGTCACTTTTGATCTTAGCTACATGCAAGAAATTCAAATAAAGTAAGGGCATTCACAGTACATCTTTCTTTTAAAATTAGTATTTTTAAGAGTTTATTCAGTAGGTTCAAGATAACAATCAAGAATTGCATTTTTCATGAGCACTTCCTGTGACTCAAAGCTGAATCACTTTTAACAACACTTTCAATTGATAAGAAGAACATAATTTAAACAAATGTGTTAGGAAACAAAGGAAATATTACAGATATTAGGGTATTTTATGTTTTTTGATTAAAGGAATAAATTTCAAATGAGGCCATCATAGGAAATATGTGAGTGTGATTAATTATTCTTTAATAAGGATCTCATATTAGATTAAATTTGCTTGTCATCATGTTGAGGAATTTCCATCAGATTTTTTTCTATATTCCTTCTTTACCTATAACACCAATCCTAAAGAAAATAGAGGAGACCTGAAAAACAATATATTTCACTCAAATACATATGGAAATATGCATACATATGCTCATCTATTAAAAAGATTATTGAGTGCATAGGAATGTTGTGTAACTTGATTTGTCCAGAATATTATACAATGTGTACTACAATATTCACACAAATCCAAGTCTTTGGTGCTGGAGAGAGGGAGGAATAAAGGAAAGCGCAAAAGGAGGACAGAAAAGGATAAAAGACAAAGGGAAAAAAGAAAAGAAAGTGAGTGGGTGGGAGGAAAGCAAAAAGGAAGAAAGAGAAGAAAAACTAAATAACATAGCAGCCTATTTAATTACAAACAATTTTTGAAATAACTGATTCATATTATTGAACAGTCATTCAGTTATAGAAAGTACCATTTTTTTCAGAGGCATGGCTAATAAGCAAATCTTAGAGTTGGAATTGGAATATTAAAGACTCTGTGTAAAGAATTAGGCTACCTCCTGAAATCCCTGTCACTAATTACCCTTAATTGGCACTCATTAGCTCTGTGACTTGAACACATTTTAAATTTATTTTCTTTTGAATATTATAATCAATATTTATGTAAAATTATGTCCTAAAACATATTGAAATCAAAGCATCATGCCATTGTCAGGAATCACGCAATCTCAGTCAAATTGATACTTCTTGTTTAAATGTGAAAAAAGCTTACTGCCAAGATGATCATCATCTGAATTTTAGTCTATACTTACCTTTTCATGTTGAATGGTTTGGTGAAATTTTTTTTTTACAATATTCTGTTGTCATTTCTGAAATGCTCAACAAATAATGAATTTAAAGAAACATCTATGTATGTGGTAAATGAGCTCTGAAAACCATGTATTATTAAACACAAGAAGAAAAAGTGATGGTGGTGTGGGCTCAAGGCAATTATTCATTTGAACAACCAATTCATATTTTTCATGTGAAAATGTAATTTTAATAGCCTGAATGTGAAGATGGTCTTACCTGATCAGCCAATACTATGATGTGTTCTTTCTTTACATCAAAGGAATTCAGAACCTCGCATATTGACATGGTATGAAAAGCAACCTGTAAACATTCAATGAAGCTCACTGCTGAGACTGTGTCAGGCACAGGACTCACCAATCAGGGCTAGAACTCAGGAATCCAACTGCTGGGTTACAGTACCTTTCCTATGACATTCTGATGCCACTACTATTTAGTAAATAAATTATGTGTCAAGCGATGGAAAGTCTTTTGTTGTATTTGGATGAGAACAGCTATGATGTGGCTTGGAAGGAAATGGCCAACATAAGGTAGAATCATCTGTGAAAAGAAAAAGGTCATTATTGGCTATTTCTGTGAGGTGGCTTGAAAAGGGGAGTCACACTCTGCGTGGATCCTTGAAGTTTTCAGGATAACACTCCATTAGCAATGACAAGTTGCCATCTGTTAGTGAACTCTTCCAGAAGAGAGCAAGAGCTAAAACATTTTGTGATAGTCAAACTGGCGTCTGAATCCAGCCCTTGGCATTTCGTGCCAATAGACATCCATGGTCATTATCAAACTTTCTCAGTGAACTAAATAAATACCAAAGAATACATTGCTAAGTATTTCTAAATTACAAGTCACTATGAGAAAACAGTGTTAATAATTAAGTGAATAAAAAGGCATATGGGTTACATTTTAATAACTTCGCCTGAAAGTTTATTCAGCAGTTCAGCTTTTTGTTTATTCTCTACTATAATCTATATTCTGTAGGCAGTGCTATAAGGATCTGCCTGGAAAAAAATGAAATTGACCAGTTTATACATTCACCTTAAATTTCATCCCCTAGAGATTTCATGATAAAGATTGGAAGAATATTGAGCAGTGATTCATGAGTATCTCTCCATTTCATGAATTCTAAATTTGAGAAACCTCAGAGAATAAAATATTTCCACCTTGGTATATTGATGATTTTGAAGATTTTACAAATCTTTTAATAAATAGTATTTTCATTTGCTAGCATGTGATTTTTGTGAATTTTGTGAACTGCAACTAAAGATGTAGTGTGTAAACAGTTTATTTTTTATTATTTAAAATATATTTTAAAAAATTCAAGGTGGACAATAGTAGAGTTGACTTAAGAATGCATTCTATATTAAAATAGTAGTAAGACAGACAATGTACATACTTTATTTTTCCTGGACATATTATTGGTAATGAATTTTAACTAAGCCCTGTACTCTTAGGAAATATTAAAGGTGAAGAAATTTCCCTATTGCCTTGCCTTCTTCTCTTCTTCCTACTAAAATAACGACTCATTTCCATTCTTTTCTTCATAAACTATTGGCTGAACCACATTACATATTCTCAATGCTCAGTTTGGAAGAAAATGCTTGGTAGATTTTGGTTAAAATTTTCCCCTTTTCTCATGACCATAAACTTTTGTCAATTAAGAGCTGAACAGAAGAGCAACTTCCTTATAAACATGCCTCACCTCAAAATTTTTCATCTCGAACATAACCAGGCTTCAGAGTAAAATATCCCCAATTTACAATCTTAACAGTTCAACTTATCATCTCATTTTTCTGCAAGTCCTCTTTTTTAATCTTGTTTGTTATTTATTATGAAAGAAAATCCTTTGTTCATGATCCCTGAGATGGTTGATGAGAAAGTTTTCTGTGTCCACCATGCTTGGACTCCATCATTGTAACACTTCCTCCTCTAGAGATTTTGCTTTAAATAAGGATTTTTCTTCCTAAATCTGATTCTGACAATTGCAACGATGAGGAACCCTCTGCCCATAACTGTCCACAATGACACATTGCAAATGTTTTCAACTACATATTATCACTAACCTTTGACCCAAAGACTAGAGCAACCACTAGCCAAGATCACCTCCAAAATCCACCTGATCATTTTCTTTGATCCATCCTTTCAGACAATTCCTGTGCAACTATTTTATGTTTCTTTTTAATGAATCCCAATATTTCACCTATAGGCCAGTAATATTTTTAACTTTTAACAAACAAGGAGAAAGGTCATTTTTCTACTTTGAATTACAGCAGGAAATAAACCAGGCATGTTTTAGTACATATTTTAGTACTTAATGTAACTTCTGTGAATAAAAAGAAAATACACACCAACACATTCACTCAGTGCAATTGGAAGGAACACATGGGGTACGGTGCTTCTCATCTTGGCTAAATTGGAAATTTTACTTGAAAGAAATGTTTCGCCTGCAAATTAACAATTGATTGCACACTAGCTATTTTGAAAGAAGAAAAAAGAAAAGTTGTGGACATCTCTCCTGCTACCTGGTGATACAGCCTGCTATTCAGCTTCTTCCTATATTAATTAATAAATCAAAGAGAAAACATGCGTGAAGATACGTCATTTTAAATGGGTCATTTCAGTAGAAAACTCTGCTGTGAGAATTTGCTTTCCATGTTTCATCTGATTGGTGTGTGCTTGCTTCCTCAGTTTGTCTTGGTCAAAGTGGTTTTAAGACTTCTGTAACACAGTCGTGCTGTCACAGAACTGGTGTTCTTAGAGAACTTACTGAAAAGGTGTTACACTTTAATATCAAAATCACTGGTGGAACTAATGTCGACCAGCCATCATGGGCTATAATATAAATCTCTACATATGAGCTTTCAGCAGCTATTTGCACTAAGTAGTGTTGCTCTGTGAATGAACTGAATACAGTGGTTCAACCACAAGTAATACTTCATAATATGTGACATTTAATTCCCTGAGGGCCTACACTTCAAGCTTTGAAGCGTTGGCTTAAGAGAAGAGAAAAAACTGAGATGATAAAAGAGAGGCTCCTTATTCTCGGGAATTATAGTTGCTTAGATCTGGGAAGGACTCTGCTTTAAGTACAAACTAATGCAGCTAAATTTGTCTCCCAGAAGCTGATGCCAGCTGTTGGATCTGCTCACAGTTTGCACAATCCATGCTTTGAGGGGGAGAGATGTCTCCAATTAACTTCTCTTGGTCCAGCGCAGGGTTTGACCCCTGGGCATACCACTGTAGTTGCTGATGTTCTCATCCAACAGTTTGCAAGTCTGTGGGCCCACTTTTCCAGCTTCCTGTCCTATTATTGTCTAACCCTCCGTTCTGTTTACTTCTTATTTTCTTGAACCCTATTGTGAAGCCAACACTAATTCTTGTGCACCTCTTAGTAAGTTTATTGGAAAGGGATTTGTGCATATACTGCTCTTTCTCAATGACACATCTTTGTTCATGACCTCATGGCTATTCCATCATTGCATTCTGACCAGCTCTGTGTGGCACCAGGATTCTGGCTGGTCACCCCCATTATCATCTTTAGTGAGTTCAGGCTGCACTGAGGTTCCTGCTGGTCAGAGTATTCAAATTCCCTGTCCTGCACTAAATTGGGTGCAGTTTCTGAAAGAATTAAAAAATTTAAAGTTGTATGTTAGTCTATTATGAGAAAATTATACTATTTTTAAATAAGTTGATAAATCTTGAAAAATTGATAACTATTAAACAATAATGAAAAAGAATGTGCATGTCAAGAAATATTTTCTGTATGTTTTAGTTTTTAATGTAGAAGTGATTACTAATTTCTCATGAATATTAAAATGGAAAGCAATGAGGAACTACGGTCTTATTTTTTTTGTTTTATTTACTCTAATTATTAAGGATTTTTGAAATCTTTGATTACACATTGCCTGTTTTTAACTAACCTAAGATGGAGAAAATTATAAATTTTCATGCAATCATGAAATATACATGTAGTTTATATTGTGAAATTCGTCTAGAAATACCAAATAACAAATAGTTTGTTTTTCAATTTGGATTTATATTAGTATTCCAATAACTATGTTTGACTGTTGGTTTGTTTCAACATTGGCTGAGCACATTCTGCGTTCAAAGAATCCACACAGGAATTGAGGACCTTATTTTATAGGATATCATCATTTTATGCTGGCCTTTTATTCTGTTTATTTCAAAATTGTAGAGACTCCTACCTTACCTTAGGCCACAAATCACTGGGAGAAGTTTCCAACCAAGCCAAGCATAGATGTTTCCGGATTAGCTCAGGGGGAAGGACTTAAAAAGTGAGACTGTGTCCTCTCCCAGAATCAGCTTGGAGTCATCGCTTGACTAATGATCTCTCTCTTCAGCAGCGTGAAGAATGCTCTGCCGCTGTTTCATAGCTCTTAAGTCTTTGTGAGTTCTTTTCCTTTCCCTATAAATGTCTTGCCCTCTTCAGAGCTGAGGAGTATTTTCAAAATTAAAGAAAAAAAAACAAGAATCTTTTATTTCATATTTTGTTCTTATGGATTTTCCCTCTTTTTGTAATGATGACAAATTGACAGGATTGATTTAGACTCACAATGTGCTCTGCCATTGTGAAGTATAAGAAAACATACTTGAGAAGGAATGGGAGATTTTGTCTGTTTTAACAAAGAATAGTACTTTATAGTTTACAATACCTCAAAGCCTCATTAGTATTACTATCAACAAGCTTTCTTCTTACTGATTTTTAAAATATTTTTCTCTAATTTAGAATTACAAATGATTTATTTTATTTATTAAAATATTTTACTTATTTATTTGTAAGGAGAAAGAGAGAATGGGCCTCTTGCTGCTACAAACACATATCAAATGCATGTGCCACTTTATGGATCTGGCTTTAAGTGGGTAAGTGGGATTTAAATCCTCTTCTCTCCTCCCCTTCCCCACCCTTGCCCTCCCCTCCCCTCCAAATCAATTCCACCTACAAGACATTGGATGATGGCTGACATCCTGGCAGGAGACAAATCACACCTAGTCTTCACACAGGGCCCAAATGAAACCTCCAAGAAAGTGATGAGACAAACAGGAGACCAATCACCACAAGAAGTCTGATAACCCATGAAAGGTCAATAGAGACAGACACCAACAATACCCAACACAACTCAGGGCAAAGATCCAAAGATACTTGAGATCTCAACAATAAAGCAGATTCAATTTTAGAAAAAGTCCCATGTGCTGCTGAGAAGAATGTATATTCTGTGTCTTTTGGGTAGAATGTTTTGTAAATATCTGTTATCCCCAGCTGGTCAATGGTGTCATTAAGCTCCATTATGTCCCTGCTGATCTTCTGTTTGGTTGATCTGTCTAGAGCTGATAGAGGTGTATTAAAGTCACCTACTATGATGGAATTAGAGTCTATTTCTGCTTTATTTTTGATTAGGGTTTCCTTTACGAGCTGTGTTGCACCCGAATTTGGTGCATATATGTTAATGATGGTGATATCTTCCTGCTGGATCATTCCTTTGATGAGTAAGAAGTGACCTTACTTATCCTTTTTAATTGATTTTGGTGTAAAGTATATTTTGTCAGAGATTAATGTAGCCACTCCTGCTTTCTTTTTACTTCCACATGCCTGATAAACTGTTTTCCATCCTTTTACTCTAAGAATATTTCTGTCTTTAGAAGTAAAGTGCATTTCCTGAAGGCAGCAGATGGAGGGGTCCATTTTTCTGATCCACCCTGCAAGTCTGTGTCTTTTTATAGGGGAGTTAAGTCCATTTATATTCAGTAATATAACTGTGAGGTTTGCTTTAAGCCCTGCCATGATGAAGGGTTACTGGGGGTTGTTGTCTCTGCTGCTATTATTAGCGCACTGACTGCAATTGTTGTGTCTGGTCTCTGGTACTCTTCTGAGGTAGATTTCTTGTTTCTTCTGTGTGGGATATCTCTTGCAAGATCTTCTGAAATTTTGGCTTTGTGTTCAAATAGTTGTAGAGCTGGTTTACTTCATAGAACACTTTCAACAAAGTGGGAAGGAATGAGGGAGAACTGCATGTGAACTTCTGTCATTGTCTTTGCCCTCCTGATTAGCAGAAGCCCCAAGCCATAAGTAGTATGGTTGAGTGTCCAAGCTGGCTTTCTTATCCCTATTTTCATTAAGGCTTCTTCCTCTTGGGTAAGAGCAGAAGCCCTCACTGTCCCTATGAGTGGCAGACCTTACTGTCCCAGGCAGAAATATTCAACTCTCCTCAGAGATCTAGATAGACTGTATCAAGTCAGTGATCTAGAGTTCATGGAGTGTGCACAGACTGGGGCCCATGTGGGCCAAACCTTGCACAGTATGAGAACACCATGGGACACCCAGAAACCACAGGTCTGGCAATAATGTGCCAATGGGGGAGACTCCTTCTGTAAATATATAAAAAAATAAAATCATTGGTGTATGCCATAACACCTGGTCATTTTTCAAGTTTCTTCACCAACACCTATGTTTATTCATTTTCATAAAAGTCATTCTTAAAAATGTGGGATGCAATCACATTTTGGTCCTAAATTTCATTCCCCAAGAGTTAGTGAGATGGAACATTTATGTTATTGAGAGCTGGTAACTATTAATATGTTTCCTTTGAGAATATTTGTTTCTATCCTTTGAACATTCTTTAATCAGGTTATTTTGGTGATATTGAGCTGTTAGAGCCTAACCCTAACCCTAACATTGTACGTATTGACTCCCTTTTGGAATTTAATACCTTTCAGATATTTCTCCAAGATTTCTGGGAAGTCTACTTACCTTACATTTTCTTTGGTTGTACAGAAGCATTTTACCTTAATTAAATCTCATTTGCCTGTTTTTGCTTTTGCTGTCTTAGAGTCTGGCCCAGGATAATACCATAGGATATTCCCTCCATGTTTCTTTTTTCTTGTAGACTTATATTAAGTCTTTTTTATCAATACATATATTTATTATGAAGAAGTAGAAAGGAGGATGCTGAGATCTCATTGATGGTTGGCTTAGTTTCCCAAGAATGTGATAAGTATGTCAAAACTGGAAAGGTCCTTTTAGCATAGGCAGATATTGATTTGGGAGAAGAAATTTTATGGCGTGAGATTTAATTTTTTCTTCCCCTGGTAGTCTGTGGGACTTCTAAAGGTGGAAATATTGTTGCCTGGTCTTTGGTTGATTTTTCACAGCACATTCATATTTTGCCCAACTTAAGCCTTATACAATAATAATGTAAGAAAATCAACACAATCTCATTTCTCTGCAATTATACTAGTTTTTTTCTTTCTCAATACACTCTACCTCAGAAGAATTTAATGGTGGTTCTCCAAGGCAGCTCTACATAGCTCAGTCCATTCAATCTTCTTTCTGTACTTTCTGCCAAACTTTCATTATGCAGTTATTGCTGTTACATAGGATACAAGGTCATTAGCAATTGAACAAATATATTAATTGCAGTGTTGTCTCTTGTTGTAATACTGCTATTGTTCTGTGTACAAATTCTTACTGGTTTCCCCCATTAATTCTTCGATTTTCTGTCTAGTTTTCTACACCACAAGATTTTTCAAGAACAAACAGGCAACACTAGCAGAAACAGCAGTATCCCCCTCTACAGAAAAAGCACTTTTAATAAGTGGGGGTTTGCAATTAGTGATGAATTATGCATGACAGGTTATGCTTTAATCTCCTGTCCTGATAGAGCCTGTCCAGCAACCCCGATGGTCCCCCTCACTGAGTCTACTGAGGAGAACAGTAGACTGTCACCGTTATTATGGGACACTTGGCTCAAACTCAGAGAACAAAATCAATACATAGAGAAAGAAATAGCAACCTGGACAGCACTATTTGGCACTCAGTCTTACAAAGCCTCCCAGAGCATTTGAAAAGGTACATAATTCAGTGAGCATCCTGTCAGCTGCAGAAGAGATGAGAGAGGAAATGAATGACAAATGAGATGAAGTTAGTCAAATGTTTTAGAGTGACAAAATGCACGAAAGATAGGTACTAAATATGGACAAGATTAAAATAGTCATCTCATGGAAAAGACATGAAGCTTATTGTTTGGACTCATAGGTAAAATGGTTACTTTCTTTAGGAGGAGTTGGGAAAGTCTGGTGATCTTTCAAAAAATGCATTAATTAACCATCCCACCAAATGAACTCTGTTGGAACTGAAGGAGCTTGAATGGGAGTTCAATATCATCAGCATACTCCAAAGAGGTATTTTTTGTATGCGGAACATGTAAAACAATCTCATAAGAGCCACACGTTTTCACTCACATACTTGACAAGTAGAATTCTCAAAGATGATCCCACAGGATAAGCTGTTTTCTTTCTTTGTGAATTTTGAAACATTTTACATAGATGGAGAGAGAGACAGAGAGAGAGAGCAGAGAGATCTAAAGTTGCATAGCTTTCTCTCACTGTTTCAGATTGAACATGAGGTGTACTCAGTGGGTTATACTCAGTGGGTTAGTTGACAGAAATCAGACCTGGTCCTTGGAACTATGTTTAATCCCTCTTTACTCAAACTGCTCTCTTGTTTAGATACTTTTACAGATGGCAGAGAACACTAGGAAGATCTAGGACCTATTAATACTATAAGAAAATGTAGTTAACTGCCAACTACAAGACTTTTCACCTCTAAATCATCTGCCAGGGCCCAGAGGACATTGCAGAGGAAGTTGAAATTTTACCATGAGTTCTGCTCTTACTGCTATCTCAAAAAACACATCCAGGAAGATGTCAGCAGACATCGGAGTCACTCAAAATTCATCGAAACAGAAATGCAGAGGCTACAGAAAACTCAACACTAAATTAAACTTCTAACAGGTCTGCCGAGGCTCAGGGAACATTGAGGAAGGGGAGGAAAGATTGTAAAAGTCACAGGGTGTTAGATGTATCTTGTGGTACAGCCACTTCTCCACAGAGACTGACAGAGGACTTCAGGACCCCACAGAGAATACCAATAACTCCCTTGAGGAGGACCTTCAAGTGGAATGAGGACAGGGAGAGGACATATAAGAATATAAACTTTAAAAATAAAATTAAAGGGCCGGAGAGATGTTAGCTTCAACTGGACAGGAGAGGCTTTCAAGAAAGGAC
Source organism: Zapus hudsonius (assembly GCA_004024765.1). Classification (NCBI taxonomy): domain Eukaryota; kingdom Metazoa; phylum Chordata; class Mammalia; order Rodentia; family Dipodidae; genus Zapus; species Zapus hudsonius. Next base: position 95,814 of record PVHP010000781.1, on the reverse strand, counting down.
CTGTTGACATTCCCCCATAGAAGGTGAGGGCCAAGGAAGGATTTACTTTCGCCCTCACCGGAGATTTCATGTACAGCATTGCCAGCTGTATGCAGAGATGAATGAGGCCACCTGACCACATTGAGGAGGGTAAAGATAGAGGATATATAGGGTGAAAGATTAAGTGACTGTGAGGACCACCGATCAAGTTCACAGGGAGGTTGTTACCCACGTTGGGGTGATACTTTTCATGTGGCTACTTTGGGGTCTCCATGCTCATTCTCCTGTAAGTAACCCTTGGTAGTAACTGCAGATAGAATTTTATCACTAACATTATTTAAAACTTTAGGGCATAATAATTATGGCAATAAAATTTTAATTTTGATTTATTTTCTTATCTGAAAAAAATCTAGGCACCCAGTCATTACCTATTTTTATCTGGACCGTGAGCAGACCACTTCTGCTATTCTACCATATACTGTTAAGACTTAAAATTTGTTTTAAGATGATGTAACAATCTTCTGATACATTTTAAAGTCTTGATGCATCTCAGGATGTTTTAATGCTTTGTATGCCAACTCAAGTTAAAAATATTAAAATGTATTAATTTACATGATTGTTGATTACATAAGAATATAGATATAAAAAGGGGGGAAGGCTTAATGTATGACGTCAAGTGACTCTGTGGACTTTGGCACCCAAGAGGAGGTTCAACTTTAAGAGAAGTATTTTGAGATTCACTGTATGTGAGTGAATATGAAGCCCACAGGTCTATTATCTGGATCAATAGCATTGCCTGGCAACATAGAAAGCGTGGGTTAGACAAGTTCCCTTCACCTTTCATAATCTTCTTTTTTGAGGATTTTTTATTAATGTTTTGATTGGCTTAAAATTATATATATCTATATCTATATCTATCTATCTATCTATCTATCTATCTATCTATCTATCTATCTATATATATATATATATATAATTAATTAACACAGCAATATGCTCAATATCATAGGTTCTTAGATAAAGCCATTGAATCCATGATGACATTCCCTCTTATGCATTAATTATTCTCCCCCCCATGACTCTTACATTCTTTCGCCCCCTCTTCCACAAATTTCCCTGAGTCATAGTGGGTGAGTTTAAATTTTGCATAGTTATTAGGTTTTTAAGAGTCTGTAGATTTGTATTTTGAAGAATTTTGGGCACCCTTGGTGCCTCTCTCCATTGTCCTTCCCCAGGTTATCTACCTTGCTGTGGGAATAGATCTTTTGCTCACCATCTCACTTCCTTAGAGGTTGCGTTAGGGCTCTAAATGGTGAGTTTGAGGTGAATGGTCTCCTGCTTGGGTGTCCCCCGTCAAATCAGGCCCCTTGCTGGAGTTTGATTGTCCCCGGTTTTCATTACTTTCTGAAAAATACAAACAGAGTCTCCAGCAGAGAAAAAGATTATTATTGGTCAATTGAGACAAATATTGCTAGGTTGGTGAGCGTTTGGTAGGTGTAGCCTTTCTGAGGACCTATGGTTAGTGAGGACTTCCCCACTTATATGGGGTGTTTGGTCCCCATTCAAGGTTGCCTTGGGTCCCCTTACTAGTCTGGGGTTCCCTGCCTCTGAGCAGATCTCAAAGCCAATTAGCTAGCAGTTGATTACCCACCTAGGTTGGGCACCACGATCGCACAGATGGGCACTTCTTGACTTTCTCGTCTGTGCCATATAGCAGTGTGTTCTGCACTCTCAAACCATCCATGGGTGTAACTTGAAGAAGCCTCCTGCTCTCTCAGGATATCGTTGGTCTGGTTCCCCTGGCAGCTCGTTCAACACCTTCCGGCATTGATTTTGTTTCTGGATTCAGCTTGAATACCCACTTTAGGTAAAAGATAAGACCCTATTGCTGAAGATTCCACAGACTGATGTCACTTTTCATATTCTTGAACCACCAATTTTCACTTTCTCAGCAGATGATCCTCGGCTATCAGCTATCTTAATTCAACCTAGGAAATTGAATCTAACCATTTTGATTGCTTTCTGTAATCTGAGTTCTGTAAGGGATAGTTGGTTATAATACCCCTAAGCAAATCTCAACCTCTCAAATTGTCACCAGCTGGGGACTAAGCATTCAGAAAACTTTTATTTATTTATTTATTTATTTATTTATTTATTTATTTATTTATTTATTTATTTACAAAGGGTCTCTGCTCTAGGTCTGGCTCACATGGAATTCACTAAGTAGTCTCTGGGTGGCCACGAACCTATGGCAATCCTCCTACCTTGGCCTCCTGTGTGCTGGGAGTAAAGGTGTGCACCTTCACACCTGGCTAGAACACATGATCTTTTAAAGGACATTGCATTCAAATGTTCACACAAAGAAGGAGCTTACCTGAAGCCAAAATTTTCTGAAGTGCTGATCTCACCCTGCAAGCCTGTCTGCTCTTTCTGAGTCTACAGCCTATGCAATGCATACATCATCATAATCACTCTTTCCTACGAATGCATAGCCTCATTTTAACAGCTATGTTATAAGCAAACAAAAGCAACCCAATAGGCTACTAGCTATAAAATCTTATGTTATTATTGCTGTAATGGAACTCTTGCATGTTGTGGATAAATTAGTAAATTTAAACAAGTAAATAAAAATATGACATAGAGTTTAATATACCTTAATCTACTCTTCTAGACAGGATCACAAATGAACATGAGTGTTATCAGTACTGAAACCACTGGCTTTACAATTTAATTAAATGTTCTACAGCAAAAGAGAGGATTTTTGTTAAAAAATTCAACATTAACATTATTTATTCAAATTTCTGATGAACAATTCTCTGTAGCTGTAGTTTAAAAATAAAGCCATAAAGTCTTCAGTTATAAGGAATAGAACCTCAAAATCATTGAGAAATTAACTTTTTTATTTCTTCTTTATTAGTAAGTTGACAAAACTGAACACAGTTAATTTTTTTTTTGTTTTCTATTTCTACTATCCAAACATATATTATATCCATTATGTTGGATATAGCTATGTAAAATTTCTACAAATTATACTAAATAATTTTAAGATTTATTTGTTGTCTTAAATGACTTTTAATTTTTTTATTGTTCATAATGAGTTACATTATTTAGTGGGCAAACAATGAGTTGTTATCCCCAATTCCCTGATGCCCCCTTCCCCATCCCCAATCAGCTGGATATCCTCCTCCATGGGTCATCTGGATCAATCCTTGTGACAGGGGACCATGGATAGCCTAGTATTCAGCCAGGTTCTCCTGGCCCTAGTATGTTGTTACTGAAGTGTGCAGTGCCTCTGGATAGTCTCCCCCTACCATGGCTTTCACAATCTTTCTGCCCCCTCTTCTGCTCAGTTCCCTGAGTCGTGATGGATGAGTATTAAGGCTGCTTTAAGGTTGTGAGCTTAGGGGTCTTTGTGTCGAAAACCATTGGTTTCTGTCTCACTGGCTTATCCTGTGTTGATTTAATGGCTGTGGCTGTGGGTCCCTTGTTCATCCAATCATTCTCTGTGGGGTTCCATATGAATGGATCCTCCACGGTATGACTGTGGTGGCTCTTCTTTTGCCAGAATCTCAGCTATTGGCCAACAGTCGGTTGGCAGAGTTAGATGGGCCACAGCTCTCTCGCTGCATCCTGAAAAATACAAACACAATCTCCATCGAAGAGTGAGATCAGTGTGGGTTAACAAATATACTCAATTTTTGAAAAGACTACACTGTCACTTTAAAGATAGTACTGGGTGCTTTCTCCATTTTAAAGCATTGTTTAAAGGTTTAAAAAAATCATTCCATGGTAATAAGCTCAAATAATTTGATGAGAATAGATAAGATAGAATCATTAAATCATGCTACTGAAGAAAGATTATGCAGGTAGAACTTACCAGAACTCCTGGTAGACAAATAAAACAACAACAGCAAAAAAGAAACAAAAAAAAAAACTACAAAGCAACAACAACAACAAAAGCCATACCTCATCCATGTGTCTCCTAACTAGTGGTTAGTGACTTCTGCTAAGAGAAGAATTTGCCATATAGCACATGTGCTAATATAATCAAAGTCTGAAGGTAAATCTCCATTTCACCCCTCTTTTTCCTTGCTGGGTTTCAGAAGTGTCTCTGGGCTGTATTTGCAAAGTCTCTTGTTCTTTCTGATAAATTTTATAGTAGGCTCCATATTCTTAGATGCTGTGAGCATTTCCGTACACTAGTTCTCACTATTTGTGTTTTTAAACCAGTAGTTTAGGAATTTTCCAGATGTTCTGTGCATTCTAAGATCTATAAAGATATAATTAGTCTACTTGTATTTTAAGAGTTTCATCTTTTAGAAAAATAAAATATTATATGCTGTGTAAAAATGTAGTGGAATATGTAAAGGCTGTTGGATATTCCTTAAGATACATCCTAACATAATTGGTACAAAAATATGATATTAACTTACATTTCTTGTGGTATATTACTAAATATTACTAGAAAATGAAATTATTCACTTTTTAAAAATATTTTATTTATTAATTTTCAAGCAGAGCTACAGAGAGAGAGAGAGAGAGAGAGAGAGAGAGAGAGAGAGAGTAATGGATAATAACTTTTCTGTGGAACTACATCATACCTATCCTCTAAACCTTGCTATTGAGATTGTCTGCCCATCTTGATGATGATGATTTTATATGTGTATCTCTATATATGTTTATATATAGTGTTTATATTATATATTTCTTTATACACATACATATATATGATACATCTATATATGTTTATGTAGAATGAGAGAGAGAAACAATTTTCCATGCTGTAACATATGCATTTATTCAATTAATTCTTTAAGGAAATTTGGCAAATCCAGCAGTTTCATACTTTGGTTTTTTGGTAAATAGTTCAAGTTTCATAAAATCAGCATCAAATCACTTATGTGGGTCTTAAATCCAAAACCTTATGACATGTCCCCATATTATACCTCTATCTTGTTATAAAAATGCCTAGACTCTTGAAATAGTGTTCGATTTGTTATTGATTATTTTATGCCTTCATATCCAAAGTTTAAGTCCAAGTCTCAGTCATACACCCTGCTCTAATGTTCTGAAGTTTCTGCTCCGTTTATTTCAAGAGGTTTAAATTCATTACAGAAAACCAGTCATAAATCTAAACCCTTACCTAAGACCTCCTCACAGAAAGCTACCTGAATTCCTCTCATTGTATCTTGGGAGAGTTTTCTTAGCTCTTGCTGTCACACTACCACACCATGTTAGATCTGTACAAATATTATTACAAACTGTAAACTTTCTTCCATAATATCAGTAATGGAGACTTTCTTTATTACTTTTTTTACCATTTTATTGTTTTTGTATACTAGGCTATCCATGGTCCCCTACCACAAAGACTGATCCAGACGGCCCATTGAGGAGGATATCCAGTTGACTGAGGATGGGGTGGGGGGCAATGAGGAATTGGGGATAACAACCTATTGTTGGCCACTAAACAATGTAACTCATTATGGACAATAAAAAAGTAAAAAACTAAAAAAATAAAATAAAATAAAATTATACTGATTGCCAATTTAAATGATAATGAATTATATATACTTCTCCATGTAACATATTGCTAGCCTAGAAGTAGTTATATATCCTAGGCTGGATTGGAATTCATGTTATTCGAGCATTCAGGAGGTTGGAACATTCATCTCAGCCTCCTGGCATCTAGGATTAAAGGCATGCACTATCACACCTGCCTAAATTGGATAATTAAATGTGGCCAATTTTCTAGTAAAATTGCACATGTACTTTACATTTATGACAATTATTAACTTTAATTTTAAAATATTATTATATATTCATTGTACTGAGTGATGGATTTAATAAAGACACTTTGTTCAAATATGTCATGTATTTTGAACACATTCACTCCCAATTATTATCCCCTACCCCATCACTCTCCTTTTCCTTCACTTCTTCTTTGACTTCATGTGTACTCCATATATATCATATATAGTATATTTATGTATAATATATATGGCAATGATGTATGTATACATTCTAGGTGTCACATATGAAAAAATGTTATTCTTGTCTTTATTGATCTGGTTTAACATTATAATCTCCAATACTATCTGCTTTGTGGCAATTATTTTCTTCTTTATGGCTGAGTAAACAATTTTGTATCCATATTTATATGTATATATGTATTTGTATATGTATATATCAGGTAATAATTTGTGTTTACATGTAAATATATATGTATATATATTCATTCGTTTGACTTCATAGCTTGGCACTCTTTTTCAATAAGTGCCTGATATCTTAGCTTTAGCAGTAAGATAAAGAAAGAAATAGAAGAGATACAAATATGAAAGTCATATTGTTCTTATTTGTAGATAATATTATCCAATATTGAAAAGACACATGTGAATCCATCAAAATCTTTTAAATTTGATAAAAATCATTTTTACAAAACAAAGTATTAGTATACAAAATTAACATACAGAGTGCAATAAAATATTAACAGAGGCTTTTTTATATAACACAATGAGCATAAAGAGAAAAAATCTGAAAAAAAATTCCATTCAACATAGATTCAAAAATTCTAGTAATAAACCTAAGGAAGGGGATAAAAGACTTCTACAATTAAAACATTATAACACCAAAGAGATAAATTGCATAAGTCTCCAGAAGATGGAAAGACCTCCTATGTCCGTGGGTTGTTAGAAATAATATTATGTTAATGGATAAACTAGAAAAAAATTGTTTGCAGATTCACTGTTATCTGTCAAATTTATGACATTTTTTACATAAACAGAACAACAGTCCATGAGCTATATACAGACACAAAAGATTCTGAAAACTAAGAGTCATTTGGAGAAAATATAACAATGCTGGATGTGTCATGATAAGAAATTTTAAATTACTTTGCTGAGTTATGATAAGAAGAAGCATGATAGTACCATGAAAAAGACATGTAGATCAAAAGAATATAATTCAGGACCAAAAATAATCAACCTACACAGCTTCAGCAAAGGGACAGTCTCTTCAAAAATTGGTGCTGTGAAAACTAAATGTCCACAAGTAGAATGACACTAGATTCATTAATCTTTCACAACACTCAGTACAAAATTATCAAACATTTTAACATATGACTCTGTATTCTCAAATCAGAGAAAAACTTTCATAATATAGGTGCAGGTGAGGAATATCTAAAATGATTCTAATAACTGAAGATATAATTTCAACAACTCACAAATTGGTGAAAATGAAATTGGAAATGCTCTGTACAGGAAATGAAACCATTAACAAAGTGAATATTAACCTATTTTGTGGATTTAATACAATTTGTTCATCCATTTCCTTGTTGATGAATATTTACCTTGTTTTCAAGTTTCTTTATATTAGACTGAAGAATCATTCAACATCTAAAGATTTGAAGAGGCAACATTGAGAATGGGAGGAAATATTTGCCAACTATACTTATGACAGAGAATTAATGTCTGGGATGTATAAATGAATCAAAATTTAAACATCAACTCCATATAATCCAACCAATCAATGGCAATAAACAGATTAGAAGCTTCTCCAAAGATCAAGTACACACTTATTATGAATAAGTATATACATTGTATGAGCAAATCTTGTGACTGTGTCCCCTTTTCCCTCCTCTCTGTCCCCTACCCACTGAGGTCCTTCTTTGGTGCACATACTAGATCTGTGCATAGATTAGGGGGTATGAACTGCACCCTAGGTAGCCAGTTTTTGGTGTTTTTTTCTTCCCCCTTGTGTATTGTTGCTGAGGAGGGCCATGTCTCTAGATATTCTCCTGCACCATGGCGCTTACAATCTTTCCACCTGCCCCCTTCCACTCAGTTCCCTGAGTCATGCTGGGTGTGTTGAGTCTGATTTGTTGTTGAGATCTTAAGAATCTCTGGATCTTTGCCTTGGGTTGTGTTGGGTATGGTGGGTGTGTCTCCATTGACCTTTCATGGGTTATCAGACTTGCTGTGGTGATTGTTATCTTGTTTGTCTCATCACTTTCTCGTTGGTTTCATTTGGTCTCTGTGTGAAGGCTGGGTGTGGTTTGTCTCCTGCCAGGATATCAGCCATCATCCAATGTCTTGTTGGTGGAATTGGGTTATCCCTGGTTCTCTCACTGCCTTCTGAAAAATACAAACGGAATCTCCATCAGAGAGTGAGATCAATATAGGTTAAAATAGACAAACATTGCTATTTTGGCTAGCTCCTAGTGGGTGTAGTCTCTCTGTGGCTTTCTGGTAGTGTGAATTTCTCCTAGGAGCCTGAGAAATAACATTTATTATAAAAAAATAAAAACTGTAAAATTCTATTGAGGAAGTAGAGAGGAAAAGGAACAATAAAAATCATTATGGAAGTTTGTCAAAAATATGAGTATAACTATCATATGCTTCAGCTATATCACTTCTGGGAATATACCCAAAATAATGCAAGGGTACAACACACCTTCTTGTCCATGTTTCCTGTGGTTCTTCCATTTCTTCCATATGAAGCCTGTCTCTCTCCTTCCTTACTCATTCTAGTCATATATGTAAACTTTCTTCCCCCAATTTGCTTTATATAATTACGATGAAGCAGTTTAAAAAACTCATTTTCTATTTCACAGATTCTCTTTCATTAGACATTTGTTTCAGTAAAAAAATGCCACATAAATGCCCAATATGTCCAATCGAATTCAGGGAATACAAGTAAGTACAAATAAGTGTCATGTCACAAAAGGGACACTTGTTGTATTTGAAAATAGAAAACAGAAGTTTGTTTCAACTGAAAGCAAGAAAGAGTCTGTGTTCTGTGAGGACGGAGGCTTTCTGTATTTTATTTAAATTATCTTTCAAGAACCATACTGAGGCTCAGAAATATTCTGTCTGAATTGTGAAAGAACAAAGCTTCAGTCTCTTGCAGAAGGCAAAAGCTGGGTTTATTCACATGGGTTTACTGTATTTGGAGGAAAGAAAAATGTAAGTGAAAATCGAAAGCTCACCAAACATGCTCTGAATGTTGAGTGAAGTCTCCCATGGTCTTTCCATCTAGAAGACTTTCAGGATCCAGTTAAGAAAGAATATGGCTAATCATTAGGCCTGAACACAGCGATTGAGGAGTTTCCAGAGAGTTGGGGTCTGAAACAGAGATAGGTAAGATTGTCTTTGGTTCAGAAAACAGGATAAAAAGATGAGGAATATCACTTGATAAGTATATATTGAAGGTGATATGAGATAGTTTTATCTCAAATCTGATTACCATTTCAAAGGCTACTTTCTCTGTGAGGGTATTAATTAAAAATTAAGGTGGCATGGATAGAATTTGATCTTCAAATAAAAAAGAAGGTGGGAATTAGTAATTTTTAAATAAAGTTAGACATTAGAGTGATACAAGAATATACACAAAGAAAATAACAATGAGAATTTTCAAACAACATTAGTTAAAATGGAAAGTAAAGACTTTTAAGAACCAACAATAACACAGGAATTGGAGATTTTTCACCGTGAGGGATTTGAAGGCTTATTGGGAATGTGTGTGTGTGTGTGTGTGTGTGTGTGTGTGTGTGTGTGTGTGTTTGTAGAGGATTTGTGCTGTGTGTATCCATGTCATTTGTATCCACAGGTGTGTGCTAATGTGTGCAGATGCTTGTGACATATGTGTTGAGACAAGAGAAGGGATTGGGGTATACTCTACTGTTTCTGGTGAACCTCATTTCCTTGAGACAGAGTTTCTCACTGAACCTGAACTTCATCATATACTTCCTGAATAGCTTGATCTCTCTGTCTCCACTCCACTCAATCCTGGGTTTACAGCCAAATCTTTTTTTTTTTTTATGTCAGTTCAGACAATTGAACTCAGGACCTCATGCTTTGGAATCAGTCACTTTTACCAATTGAGTCCTACCGTAGCCCTGGAATTATTGAATTACAGTTGAATGTTTTATGGGGAAAAATTGAGCATATACTTTTCAAGAAGATTGTCTAAGAAAAGAAAAACAGGAATTGTATTTTGTATTGTTTAAAGTGTAAGATTTAGTAGTAAAATTCAATAGTGGATGTTTACAACTTCACATATTCTTACATGCCATTCAATAAATAACTTTGTTTTCTTTAAAAAAAAAACATGGATTAACAGTCAAATATCACCTGGGCATAATACCTTCAACAGTGAGCTTTTCATAGCATAATTATTCAAACAGTATTAAGTAAATCAGTGAGGAGACTTCAAAAGTATTGATGATTGATGAAGGGAAAGTTAGTATAAAATTTAGTTACTGGAAACAAAATGAAAAACATGCCAGTGCTTAGGAAAACTATGTCCTCTTAATATTATATAATGAGAGAAGTTAGTCAAAGATATCTTCAAAGGGCCATATAGGACAAAAATAAATCTGAAACAGTAAATTTTTAATGGTTTAATAAAATTTATTCTTTATTATCAAATTTGCAGGAGCTATGCACATTAGATAACATAATTCTTTTTTCTAAATTTAGTCCAACTTGCTTCTTTTAAAAAAGCCATAAAATATTGAAATTTTAAATCCTTCCAAGAATAGATTTCCTATAATGGACAGACTCATCAGAATATACATCTAGCCCACCCTTCTTTCCTTCTTTAACTCTTTCCAACATTTTATCCCTTCTCATTCTTTTTGTTTGCTAGATTATTTTGTTAGCATACAAAAATAATGGATTTAATATAGGATTTTTATGCACATATATTATTTTACCTGATTCTTATGTGGCCCTCTCCCCCATTACCCTGCTCTAGTACCCTGTCTTCTCTTGATAAGTCCCTCCTATCTCCAACTGACTAACACTTTGCTTTTGTGTTACTTACATACTGATAATATCATATTCCTTTAACACCTCCCCCTTCACTAAGATCTCCTTTGTCCTTGGCCCCATTTCTGTCTCTATAACCTACATACATATACACACAAATATATTAATTTAAATCTAGGTTCTAAATATAAAATACATCAACATGAAATATTTGTCTTTTGTAGTCTGGCTTGTTTCTCTTAACATAACAATTTCTAGTTGCAATCTTTTTCCTACAAATGTCATGATTTCACATTTTTTTGCATTTTACTAGCTGTGATGTTTAATTATGATGATTAACTTGACTGAATCCAGATCCAGTGAGTACACTTCCATGAAGGATTAACTGCTGGGGAAGACCATTCCTCAGACAGAGTGGTACAGTTTGGACATCAGCCCAGATATGAAAATATCCAAGGAACAGCAGTGCTGTATGCTTGTCTGCAATTTTTTTCCACGCTGGTGTCTTTCCTGTTGTCATTGCTGCTGATGTTATCCTTCACTGCCTATATGTTAACTGGATGGTTTATTTTTCTATATTTCTTTCTTTCCTTCTTTAGATATTCTAGCACTTAATCTCCTGTTAATGTATAGTTTGCAGAAAGGTCTTTTATTTTTTTTTTCATTCTGTAGGCTCTCTTCAAACATGATTGATGCCTCTGTTGTGCAGAAAAAATAATTTTGTATGATACCATTCCTATGCTATTCAAGATTTTCACAGAAAATTCTTCCATGTCTTTACTGTGAAGTATTTTAGCAGTTTTTTCTCTAGTATTTGCAAACCTTCTTGTGGGACCCTGCTAAGAGACATGGAGGACATAGGGTTTTCCTGAAACTGGAAGGCGTCTAGGACTGTCTCCTTCTATTAAGAAAGTTGAGACAAGTCTGTGACCCCAATTATCTCAAGCATATCCTGGACCCTCCAGCCCTCTAGGCAGGCCACAGCTGTGCCCTGAGATAAGCAGGAAATTCAAGGCCTAAACTCACTCCAGCTGTAATAACAAACCTAATCAATAAGGTTACAGTTCCTCTGCAGCAATCACCATTCTATGCATGTCTAGAGTCGTGTAGCCCTCTCAATTTATCTATGCGAATTAGGCATCCACAGGTTACTGGCCCCTGCTTATCCACTCATGAGATGTCCACAGACTACCCTGCCCCTACCAATCCCCTTGCTGCCTATGCCTCTACCTCTGCCTTTTCCTCTATATAAACAACTTTTATCTATACAATAAATGATCAACCCACTGCGATTGCATCCCGAGAGATTTCTCTCTTTGGCTCACAGCTATTTCAAGGCTCTGTTCACCCAGCTCTGTGGACAAACAGGGAGTTGATGTGTGCTGCAACTCCCTAACTAAGCCACAGACCTACACCTTCTAATCCAACATTAGGATCTATTTTGAGTTTACTTTGTTTAGCATGAGAGATATAAATCTAGTTTCATTATTTTTTTTGTTTTTGTTTTTGTTTTTGTTTTTTGAGGTAGGGTCTCACTCTAGCCCAGGCTGACCTGGAATTCACTATGTCTCAGGGTGGCCTTGAACTCACAGCAATCCTCCTACCTCTGCCTCCTGATTGCTGGGATTAAAGCCGTGCACCACCACGCCTGGCTCAAGTTTCATTATTCTTACTTGAATATCCTGTTTTCATGATACCATTTATTGAATAGCCTTTCCTTTTCTAAGGTATGTTTTAACATCTAATTTGAAACTTAGAAGCTGATGGATTATTTCTGCATCTTCCATTTTATTATCTGGATCATATATGTCTGCTTTTTACACCTGGCCAGCACTGTATACTTTTTTGTAATATGTTTTGTAGTATAATTTGAGGTCAGGTACCTCCAATACCTTTACCTCCAATATGGTTTCTGCTTAAAATAGCTGCAGCTACTTGGGGTATTTTGAGTATCTATGTGAAATTTGGGATTATTTCTCTGATTCAGTTTAGAATATTGCAATTTTGATAGGGGGCAGCATTGAACCTCTATATAGCTTTTGATAATGTATTCAACATTATACTATTAACTTTGTCAATCCATGATCATGAGAAGTATTTCACTGTTTTAGTCACTTCTTCATTTTTTCTATTCATGTTTTTAAGATTTCAATGTAGAATTCTTTTCACCTACTTTGATAGGGTCATTCCTGGATTTTGTATTGTTTTAAGCTATTGTAAATGAATTTTTATCATCTTTTAAGTATAATAACATCCATTTTGAGGAAATTCAATTGATGCTTTCTTTTCTTATTTATTTTATTATTTTCTCTTCTCTAGTTGCTCTAGCTAGAACATTGAGACTTATACTGAACAAAAACAGACACACAAAGCAAGAGAGAGGAAGAGAGAGTTGGAGAGAGAGAAAGAGAGAGGGATAGAGACAGAAAGAGAGGAAAATTTTCACAGTCCAAGTTTCAGAGGGAATGTTTTCTGTTTATTTCCATTTGTCTTTGTGTTTTCTTTAGGTTTTTCATATCTCCCCTTTACTATGTTGAGATCTATTCATTACATTCCCAGTTTCTTAAGTTCTTTATGACTAAATTACCTTGAAATTTGTTAAAGACCCATCCTATAGTTATTGTGATTATAATGTAATTTCTGTCCTTATGTATATTTATAAATTTCATAAAATTTCCTCATTTGTGTACTTTGAATCAACCTTCTATCACTGTCATGAAACCAAATTGATAGTGGTCTCTGAGTTTTGTAATATGTTCTTGAATTCAGTGTTTGAATGATTTTAATAATTCAGAAAATTGTTTTATTATATTGATTGGATAAAGAGAAAAAAGAGAAAGAAAGAGAAAAAGAAATAGAGAGAGACATGGATGTCAGGGTCTCTTGCAGCTGCAAACTACAGATATATGCTGCACATTTTGTATCTGGCATTACATGAGTACTGGAAAATTGAACACAGGTTGATGGCTTTGCAAACCCACACCTTTAACCACAGATATGACTCCCTTGCCTAGTTTCTAACTATCTTATTGACATTTTTGCATTTATGCCCATGAGAGAAGTTGTGCAATTGTGTGTGGGGGTGGGTGGGTGGGTGTGCGTGTGTATATCTATATGAATTTAATATTGTGAAAATATATCTTGTTAGTAAAAATAGTAGTATTACTAACTTTCAATTTTGTGTGGCAGTTGCAGTATAACTAGTAATATATCCTCCTTGAAGTCCTGGAAGTATTCAGCAAAAAAATCTGACCATTTATGTTTTTTCTTTTTCATTTTTGAAGGAAGATGTGTTTTTATTTTTGAATCCCTCTCACTGTCTCTTATAGACCTGTTTGTTTACAGTGTCATGCTTTCTTTCCAGCAAATTATTCATTTTCTTCTATATATTACATGTTTTAGAATATGTATCCAAATTATTCAAAAATAATCATCTGGATATCATTAGAAACTATTTTTCCTCCCTGCACAACTCTAATTTTGGTAATTTGATTCTTCTTCCTATTATTTTGTTAATAAGCTTTTGAAATTTATATTTTAGACAATTATCTTTTTGATGTGTTGATTCAATGCATTCTATATTTGGTCTCCATTTCATTAATTGTTGCAGTGACCTTCCTATTTTTTTTTCCTCTGAACTCTTTTAAGTTTGACATGTTGTTTGTGTAAAAACTTGAGGCATACCATTAGATTATGTATTTGGCATATGTTTAATATAAGCATTGATAGCTATAAAAGTTTTAAAACTATGTTCATTGACCCAATGTTCATTCAAAGATATATTGATCAGCTTCTAGATATTTATATATTTTCTGTAATTTATCTTTCTGCTGGTCTATATAATTTATTCCATGATTATCAGATATTATATGATGCAATACACTTATTAAAAATTTTGTGTTTGTTAAGACTTATTTTTTGTGCATTAAAGTGCTCTTTTAAAGTGAGCTCCATAAACTACTGAGAAAAAATTTTTTTCTATATCTGTTAACTGGCATATTCTATAGATATATTTTGTTTTTTTTTGAAACATTCAATTAGTTTTATAGTATTAGGAGAAGCAACACAGTGCATGTGTATTTGTAATTCTTTTTGATGAATTGTTTCTAATATTAATATGAAGGAGTATTCTTTATCTCATTTTTCCTGAATTTGTTTTGAAGTGTTCTATTTTGATTATCAGAATAGCTTCTTTTCAGCTTCTGTTTGATTGATAGAATTACATCCATTCTTTGACTCTTGGTCTAGGGCTGTCTCTGCTATTGAGGTATAATTCTTAAAGAGGGCATACATATTGTTGGGCCTTAGTTTTTAATCCAATCTAGTAATTTGCATCTTTTTAATGGTGAGTATTTATTATTGACAGAAGTGTGTGAATTCCATAGTATTATTGGTTGGCTTTCTGGTTTGTTAGATTACAATTGATTTTTTTTTCTTCCTTTCCTTTCAAAACTAAGACTTTGCCATTTTACTTACCATGTAGCTCAACTTTGTTCTTGATTCTTCTGTTCTTCTGATGAAATTCATCAATTTTTATTTTTTAAACGTTTTTCTTGGCTTAAAATTATATGTATTTATATTTATATACATATAATTATATACATATAACACAACAATACATATATTGTTCTGTGTATATATATATATATATACACAGAACAATATGCTCGGTGTCATAGGTTATTAGATAAAGCCATTGAATCCATGATGACATTCCCTTTTTTTTATGCATTAGTTATCCCCCCCATGACTCTTACATTCTTTCCGCCCCCTTTTCCGCAAATTTTCCCTCAGCCATAGTGGGTGAATTCAAATGTTCCATAGCTATCAGGTTTGTAAAAGTCTCTATATTTGTGTTTTGGATAATTTTGGGTACCTTTGGTGCCTCTCTCCATTGTCCTTCCATAGGTTATCTGCCTTGCTATGGGAATAGATGTTTTGCTCATCATCCCACTTCTTTAGAGGTTGTTTTTGGGCTCTACATGGATCCTCTCCTGCTTGGGTGTCACATCAGGTCCCTTTGGAGGCATTCCATTGTTCCCAGGTCTCATTGCCTTCTGAAAGATACAGAGTCTCCAGCAAAGAGTGAGATTATTATTGGTCAATTGAGACAAATATTGCTAGGTTGGTCAGCATTTGTAGGGTGTACACTTTCTGAGAACCTATGTTTAGTGAGAACTTTCCCATGGAGATGGGGTTCTTGGTCCCCATTCAAGGTTGCCTTCAGTCCCCGTACCAGTATGGGTTCCCTGCCTCTGAGCAGATCTCATAGCCAATTAGCCAGCTGTTGATTACCCACCTAGGTTGGGCACCACTATTGCACAGATGGGCACTCCTTGACTTGCTTGTCTGGGCCATATAGCAGTGTGTTCAGCACTCTCAGGCCATCAGTTGTTGTAACTTGAAGATGCCTCCTGCTCTCTCAGGATATCGTTGGTCTAGTTCCCCTGGCAGCTCCTGCAACACTCAGGCATTATTCAGGCTACCATTCTGGGAGCTGATTTTGTTTCTGGATTCAGCACGGTCTCTCGTGTTGTGTGATATCAGTCTGTGGAATCATCCGCAATAGGGTCTTATCTTTTGCCTGAGGTGGGTATTCAAGGGCTGTGACAAAAGTTTATCTTATTTTAGGGACCCTGTGGGTCATTCTGATCAATAGCTCATTGTGGGAGGTAACTGCTTACTGGGTCAAGGAGCTAGATTTCAGGGTCCTTTGTACCATAGGTATGCTTCCACCCTCCCCCCATTACTTCTTTTTTATATAATATTTGAGCTGGATTTCATCATCCTCTATATAGTATTAACTTTCTCCTGCTATACTGGTATAGTCATCATAGATTGCCTTAATTTGTGCTTGTGTTAAGTGTCTCCACAAGTTGTAAAAGATATGGAATGTCAGTTTTTTCCTTTCTCTACTTGAACTATGTCATTCTATGCTTTCCTAGTTTTTAGGCTTAGTAATGTTATGTTGATCCAGTTCCCTTTGATAATAGGGTGGCATTTTCCTCTTGTAGCTTTAATATTGATATTTTGCTTAGTATTTTTAACAACAACCATAATATGTTGGGTACAGGTTATTTTCTGGACATTTCCTTGGGTGTTAAACACCTTTGTGATTAGATACCAATTTCTCTAAATAGGGGTTATTATATACTGTAGCTTCATTAAATAAATAGCCTATGCTTTCTTTTCATCTCAGATCATTCTACTTCACAGATTTTTTTTGTATAGTCTATTGAATGTATCAAAGAGTTCTCAGAAATTTGAGTAGAAATGATTATGTATGACTTTGATCTTTGGAATTCTTCTCCCACCCAGGTTTTTCTCACCCATGCTCCATTGCTCTTTCTGAAAATACCTGCATTCCCCTGTAAGACTGTGCCTGGCTCAGCAGACTTTATGCTATCCTGTTATTGCTCAATCAGACAGTATTGGAGGGAATCTGACATGTAATTTTCTGTATCATCAAAAGGACGCAATGTAAAGATTTCTAGCATCAGGTTCCTATGTCACACCCCCAGTGCAGCCTTTGTGTCCAGTACTGCCTCTGCCTTTTGTCAGTTAACAGTGCCATGAGGTTCTATTCTACACGAGGCATTACGGTTTTCCACAGGTCAAGGATTATACAGTGTCTATGTTAGAGATCCCCACCTTCCTGGATATTTTCATTGACCTTGGCGCAGAATAGACCTTGCAGGATGCCCAGGTAAAAGTTTTTCCCATGAAGAACTTTGTACATCTCAAACTGGCTTTATTTCTTTTGTTTGTATCATTACTTCTTTTCAGCCAACCTACCACACCATTTGAGTGTCTCTTATGTTCTTCTGTTCTTTCTGTCACAGAAATGAAGTATATATTTATTTGCCAACTTTTTTTCTCTCACTAAGTCAGATGTGGCAACTTCTAATTTGTAATGTTACCTGAATTCTCCTATTATTTCTAATGCACCTCGAATAATGCTGAAACCCTATCTGATTATTGACTTCCTGAGCTTCCTTACATCCTTCCTCCTACTGTGAGGCTGCCTTCATATAAGCAGCATCAGAGAGCCACTCAAGACAATTAATAAGATCAAGTTGACAATAAAATCTAACCATCACAATGTCTTTGAAGAAGAATGAGAAAATATGGCTCTTGAAGATGAAACCATGGTTATTTATTATTTATAAAAGAATCTTCTCATTGTTCTGCAGCCTCTTTGTTGTTCTGTGTGTGTGGTGTGGTGAAGGTTTCCTCTCTGCTTGGACCTGTGAAAGGGGGTCAGCCTCTTTCACCATTATGTAACTTCCCCTTTTCTGTAGCTTCAATATATCCTATCCTCCCATAAAAGTACCTGGTTTGGAGATTCATCCCAGTGTCATGTACCTGACTACAACACACATTAAATAAAAAGAAATACTTTTTTTAGCCTGTGAAATAGCTAAATTTTATCTTTTTAGTATATCTTCTTAGGAAACAAACACAAAGGGCTTGAGCAGAGTATCAGTGTGAAGAAGCTTTCTGTGGCAAGTGTAAGGGGCCAAGGACAATAGAGACTGCTGGAGTTAAAATCCCCAGAACACAGGTAAATACCTGACTGTCTCAGATTCAAAACAAATTATAACCAAACAAATAAAATGCAAAATTAAGACTGGAGAGATGGTTCAGTGCTTATGGTACTTGGCTACAATGACTAATGATGCAGATTTGATTACCCAGTTCCCACTTAAAGCCAGATGCACAAAGTGGCATATGTATCTGGAGTTCATTTACAGTGGCTGGAGGAGCTGCAAACCTATATTCATTTGTTCTCTCTCTCTCACACTCTCGCTTTCTCTCTTTTTCTCTCTCTCTTTCTCTCTCTCTCTATGTATATATATATATATATATATATATATATATATATATATATATATATATATATATATGTATCCCCTTGAAAACAAATAAATAAAAATGTTTTTTTTAAAAAACACAGAATTCAAGACTATTTTTGATGCATCTGTGTAGGACTGAACTCAGTTTACAATTCTAAGAATCTCATCACAAAACCATGCTGGAAGAGAGAGAAACATAGCTTGTCTATACACCTGAAAATAATTTTGAAACAAACTTTCTCTGTTCAGTTTTTAGGCAGTTACTAACCTCCTCCACTCAAGTTTTGAGTTAGAAGGGTAAGCACTGATGGCCTAATCAATGGGGTACCATTAAGTAAGAGAAACTATACTGCCTGACTTGTGATGGCTGATTATGCAACAAAAGAAAAGTTTTGATCAGATAACTAACTAGTTTACAAAGTAGCCCTAAGAAACCTTCAGAATACAGTTTGAGAAACAAGATTGGATCCTGAGAAGACTGGAAATGGAAATACAGACAGTGTAGCTTGAGATCTCCAGTGAGGTTTTCCTGTAAGCCTCAATCTAGCTCTTCTACAGTCTCTCACCACTAAAGCCTTCCCTACCCCACTTCCCAAATGGGCTGTCTTCCTCGCCTTCTCCTTCTTCATGGCATGGTTTGGCCAATCCATGTTTGAGTTGAGTTGTAATTTCCTATTGTTTACCTTTCTTCCTTTTCTCTTTTATGATCACCACACACACCACCACCACCACCACCTTTTCTCTTATGTTTTCTTAATAAATGGGAAGTGTGTGGCCTGTGATAATACTATTGCTTGCTTTCTATACCGAATTAAATAGATCCAATTTCAATATTACTTTAAAAACTTTAAATAGTGCACGTTTCAAGCTGGGGAGATGGCCCAGCCATTTTCTCCACAAGCCTGCCTGGAATTCAAATTCCCAGCCCCCAGGTAAAGTCACACAATATGATGTTCATATATGACATGCCAAGTACGGGAAGTGCAGCCAAGGGAATCCTGAAATTTGCAGATCAGCTAGTTAGATTTTCTCCAAAGCTAACAAGAGATGTCCTCTTTCTAACAGGTGGAAGATGACTAAAAACCCAAGCCTGGCCTCTGACCTCCACATAAGCACCGAGGCATATGCTCACCAACCAAACATCATACATAGATACATACATGCCAAAACAATCACAAAATCTTTAACAGGAACAGTTAGTGAGAAAATCCTCTAACATGTTTAAAAGCATTTAGTGTGCAGCCAAGACGTCACGTTTACAATCTTATCAAAGATGATGAGAAGCAGGAAGGTACATAAATGTGGGAATTTATGTTATAAAGACAAATATGAACATGTGCTCTATTTCATTAGAAATAATTAGGTTACTTGTTAAACAATTAGATATTCATTCTCATACATTATTTTAAATAAAAATAAACAGAGTGGTATAGAAAATAACACATAATATAGACTAAAAGGCATTTTCATAAGACATTGATTTAATTAACTGGATATTAGTAAAGCATTAGGCTCAGTAGTTTTTTCCTATCTTTCTAAAACTGAAATGTGTATATTTTATTTAGTGATTCCATTTCTTTCACATTTCCTAATGTGTGTGCATGCACGCGCACACACACACATTCACACATATACTATTGGAGAAGTTTTTGTGTTATGCTTATAAAAATTAAGATTTTATATATTAAATAGCAGGTTAAAATTAAAAGTGGTAGCAAAATTATATTGGTTTAATTTTATATGAAATTTTGAAGCTGTTACCAAAGTACTATCGATATATATAGTCTTGAAAATGTCTTTAGACATATGAAGACATATACATCATGCCATATATAAAATGATTATGTTTATATATTCTTACATTGACTACTTTTTCTTAAATGTGCATATATTTGATGACTTATTCTGTAGCATGAGGTGCTCACACCTGTGCATACAATAATAACCTAAGCTTGGTTTGTACCCTTGTAGAATTGAAATTTGATGGGCAAGAAAAACAGTAATATAACATGCTAGAGAAGTGAATTAAGTATAATCATAAAAGCCACAATTATTTAATTCATGGTGAAAAGAGCTGCGTGTATGCAAAATTAAATGGAAATGAATGCATAAAGCTATGAGCTGACTCTGGAAAAGAACACTGGGTGGAATGGATTGATCATATCTAACTCATAATTTTCTGGATTCTCTAAATTAATAATAATGAAAATACATATGTATACATTTCTACAATTACAAAACTACATGTACAAAGGTAGGGTATAAAACTAAAAATATCCCACTTTATTTCCATGTCTATAGTTGCCTTTTCTTTAAGAAAGAGCAAACATCTCTGAAAGAGAGGATTATGGTGATAGTTTCCTGTTTTGTTTTCCTTTTCTTTCTGTTTCTGAATAGAAGCAATAGCTATCTAAAATATCTTTTTTTTTTTGTTTTTTTTTAGTAGGTCTCGCTCTAGGTCAGGCTCACCTGGACTTCACTATGTAGTCTCAGGGTGGCCTTGAACTCACAGCAGTCCTCCTACCTGTGCCTCCTGATTAAAGGTGTGCGACACCATGCCCAGCTTAATATATTTTTTTAAAAATATTGTATCAACAAAATGTTAACATAGGTAAGAGAAACTGAAGATAATATGTTTTTACAAAAGAGTCATCTATTTCTTTATAAGGAAGGACTTTCTACTGGCATGGTCAAGGCAAAAACAGGACCATTGCTGGGTGTGGAGGATCAGGCCTGTGATCCAAGCCCTGAGAGGCTTAGGCGGAAGGACCATGGTGTCAGGCCACTTGGCGAAATAGCAAGACCTTGTGCCAAAGCATGAAATATTGCATAATCATAAAGCTGAACTGCCATTCTTTTCTAAGTAAGATTCTCTAGTGCTGCTTTACCTACTTTTAAGTCTCAGCAAAGGTACAATCACTGCATTATGAATGAAATTATATTGATATAGTGACCAGAATATTCTTTGAGGTGTTATAGTTTAGGCAATTTTTCATTCGACGTATTTAATTTCCTAGAACCCCACGATCTCAGTTCAATTATAGCCTACACTATGTTTAGATCAATTAAAAATTGAATAATCCTATTAAGAAATGCATTTAAGCTATAATGATGAACTTTATAGATTAATGAATACTATAAAAAGAAATTACTTTGATAGTATGAAATATTACACACACACACACATATATATATATATATATATATACACATATGTGTGTGATCTGTGTGGTGTGTGACATGTGTGTGCAGACGGCACCCTGCACATAGTCAGAGGATGGAGTGAAAGAACACAATTTGTCCCTTGCTTCATTCAGCATGTTTTCCTTGAGATAACCTCTTCTCTGATTCTGAAGCTTGCTGTTTACATGAGTCAGTGATTGCCCAGGCTTTGCTCCCCATGGGACTGGAGGTACAGAAATATGTGGTCATACCCCCACTATTTATATGTGTTCTGGAGATTTGAACTGAGCAATCTCAGACCTCTTCAGCCCGTCACATTTGTGGAGGAAGTGCTCTTAACCACCAAGCCATCTGTCAGCCAACATATGTATTTTTAGTTAAGAAAAAATGCTTTTGAAAATATTCTCATTCTTGGCTGTGTGGTTCTCATCCTTTTGCCTAATATGCTTAGTCATTTATTTCTTAGTGGCCATATGATGCTTATCAGAAACATTGTTCACACATATTAAGGAGAAGGGTTTAATCACCTTGCATGTCTTCTTGTATAACTTGTAACAGAACGAATTGGAATAAATGAAATAATACTTGTCATATTTCTAGAAAACAATTATATGATGTGGCAATTTGGCATAATTTTCTCTCATAAATATACTGAATTTCACTAGTAGAAAGTTTTGATAGGCATCTATATGAATATTCTACATATATGTTGACTCACTTGATAGACACATTAAAGTAAGCAGGATTATTGTCAGAAGCGTAAAATTAACCAATAAAATATATTCTTGCCTTAGTTGAGGAAAGTCTACAGGGAAGAGCTGTAAAAGCTACATCTGTTGTGTGTGTTTGTTTTAGAATTAAGTTAACTAAAGTTGTTCTCACTTCAAAGTGCTTCACTGGGATTTTTAAATAATGCAATCACTCTGTTTTGCAGAAAGTGTCTCAGCTGGCATCAGATTGAGAATCCAACATGGATATTTGTATTTGTATTTATGGTCATAATAGTATAGTAGTCATACAAATTTATGTCTGTAATGGCTCTAAGAAACTATTACAAACATCCAATTGAGAAACATAGAATTTTGTTTGCTAAGTATTACTTATGCCCTCAGATCTCTATGGGATATCAGTAGACTGTGTTTTATTTATTTTATCTTAATTTCATACTAAAATTACATACACACTGAAAAAGGAACTGACCATGAATTCTATGCAATATAAAATGAATTGTGAAGATAAAGTCTTATTTATCCTAATTCATATCTCTTACCAGGCCCAAAACAAGTCATCATCTATTATTTTATTTTTTATCAATTTTATCAGATCCTCAATAAGAGCATTGTATAAGCTTTCCAATGCAATATTCTGAGGTTTATCCCAGAATGACACCCCCTTTGAGTGATTTCTAGTTTGCATGTGCAACTTCATCTCCCATATAAACTCATTTCTGCTTGCATCTTCCCTTTTCTTCTTGTACCTCCTTTCTTGTACACTTAAAGTTACCAACAAACAGGGAATTTAATTCATCTTAAGCAATTAGTACATGACAATTTTCAGTAGATGTGTTAGAACAAATTGACTGTATGCAATGGTTTTGACATGTTGTCATTGCATTTAATACATTTTTAAAGCACACATACTTCACAGAGCTCAAAGCAAATGCAAGCCATAGTGTTTGGGAAACGTGGAGGGAAAGCAAAGAACTGGTTAGTTGACTAAGCATGACCTTTTTAGCCGAAAACCAGAGCTGCTTTAACACAGTCAGCTATGTTCATGGTGGATTGGGTTAAGCTGCCTTGCATCTGATTTTCCTCTTTTTTATTTGACTTAACATTAGAAATAAATGTTTTCTGCCTTATGCTTTTAAGTTGTTAGGTTTAGAAAATATCAGTGAACTTGCAGGAGGAAGAGTCAGCAACCATAGCTGATCGAGGCCTCCGGACAGAGAAGCTTGAGTCTTGATGCCAAGAGCCTGCCTAGAGACTAAACAGAAGGCAAAATACTGTTGTTCCTCGGCTCAGATAGGAGCCTCGCTGCAGGAGAAGGACCATCTCCTGTATGCACTTGTATTTAACAGGCCTTGTCTTTGTATGCTTCATTGCCAGGAATAACAGCAAACATTTGGTCAGTATGCACAGTGCCATCTCATTATACAGCAAGCTACTCTAGCATACAGAAAACAAAATGCAAAGAGCCTAAAAGAAAACATACGGAAATGAAAGGCAAACAACTGTTCCTTTTATTTTAGAAATATTGATCTCCTGCAAAAGAGCGACATGTTTAATGAATAGCCTTAATGATTTTACAGTAGTGCAAATCATCTATGACGGTAACATGGTTTTAAAAAAAATGATGTAATCTGGTGGCCAATAAAATTCAATTCCTTCCAAGCATCAACAGTCACTCAGAACTCTCTAGGAGCAAGAAAGTTACAGAACCAAGAAAGAAAATAAAGCTAATTTATTTTAGGTTTAGTTTCAAAGTCAAGTAAAATGCTTACAGGGATACCATGAAAATATTTCCCAAACTCATCTAATCCTGTTCAAAGTAATTACTGTCTTCCTTTCAGGCAAAACACAGTTGATAGAAAACAACAAATGGCTTTTGGGGGGATTTAATAAGGATGAGGTATAATATGCAAAATAAAAATAAAACAGCCTTTTAAACCACACATCTTAAGATATACTTTTCAAGAACTCTTCCAAATGCTTTAGACAAAATTTAGAAAATTAAGATGATTGGATTAAAAGATCAAGTTGGAGGGAAGTTAAATTAGTCAAAGCTTTTAAGAGCAATGATAACTGAATATCTGAAGAAGTTCAAAAAATTAAAAAGTGGGAAGGTAACATGTGGTGGATAGGAAGAAACATGCATGCTTAAAGAAAAGAAAACTTTTTATAATAAAACAGTAGGAGCAAGGTTTTTGAGCATTGCAAATAAAAGTGAAAAAATCTAGCATATAGCACATTGACTTAGTATAGTAAAAAAGCATAATATGTGTTGATATAGAAGTGATATGTATCATTTCTGTGGTTACAAGCAAAGTATTTTCGGCACACATATGCATACAGGAACCTGAAAAGGCATTGGGAACTTTTTGTGAATCATGAATCATGACCATATCATTAAAAATGGTAATGAGTATTTTTGTGAAATTTTTATCTTTATTTTCACAATTTCCAGGGTCTATAAGCATACATACTGAGATCATTTGACATCTTCATTAGACCTCTTTTAATTGCCTGTAAATTTTGTCTATCATTCCTTAGTGCTAATTTCTATAGAATTAGTGAAATATGAAGCTGAAATAGAGTTAACTGTATTCTGTAATTTGGTGAACCCCTTCTCTGCAGCCTGCTGAGAGCTGATGGGAAGGAGAGCTCAGTATTGCCAGGCCTGGGCTAGTGGTTCTAGACCTGAGATGTGTGTGTGCGCGCACGTGTGTGTGTGTGTGTGTGTGTGTGCACATGTGTGTGTGCATTTGTTCGTGTGCACGTGTGCTTGTGTGTGGTGTTTAGTTTTAAATACCTGCTCTTGGCAGTATATTATACAGCAATATAAAATAAACGCACAGCATATTATCTTCATGTTTTTGACTAGGTAATTTCTATTAAAGTATGTTTTGGATAATATATTTGAAATATTTTAATAATTTTTTCTTGGATCTAAGGGTAAGAGATTTGAAAAAAAATTAACTAGAAAAGGGAAACCTCATGCTCTCATTTAAGCATGAAAATTTAGTATGTCAAAGAAAAACCTTCCAGAAATTCAAAGTACAAAGGGACTGAAGTTGAACAGTTCGTTGAAGTGTTCTTGTTCAGTGAGTCCTTTAAAGAAGTGTGGAGGTTTTCTTTGAGATAACAGGCAGATTTCATAAGTGAAAGGCTGTAATTAACCTTTCCTGACCAGTGTGTCAGCCACACTCTTGGAAGATGCCTGATGGCTTTGAAATATGAGCCTCTGAGGACTAACAGAACTACAGTCCTTCAGTGTAGGGTACATTCATCAACCTTTGTGCCCAAGACTCATTCTTCGACCTCTGATATACAATCCTTGTGATTATATATGTATATATATTTTTTTTTCAAAGGTTTAATTTTTATTTAGTTTTTTTCAATGCAGCAAAGTGAAATACATTAACTACATTTCATATAACATGAAAGTGTTCTGTTTCTACAGTGGCTTCCCCAACCACATTCATAAAGCTGAGTTCCATTTTTTTTTTTAGATTTACAAAATATAACTCATTCAGAATATGTCTATTTTACTTTTAGAAATTTTCACCCTAAATTGCTAAATTGTCTGTGGTTTAAGAATGTGACATCAGTAACTTTTTCAAGCTACTGGTAATGATCCCCTGGAAGAAGCAGAGATTCATGAAATACCATTTTGGTACTTTACAGCTACTACTTTGTGTCTCTGTTACAATATTATAATAGAAAGTCTCATTTGTATTTTGATTACCTGGCATAAATGAGTGTCCCATGATTGTTCTTTGAAAAATGCCAGGAAAAACACATAATATGTTTTAAAGTTGAGATGTGTGGGTTACTGCATAAAAATCTCTGATTATAACTTTGAAGTAAATAACTTCTGGTGTTTTTGTTTTTGTTTTCATTTTTTTTTAATTTGAAAATAAGTGTGCTAATTTAACAAAGACTGATCACCATGTCATTAAATTTCATATTTGCCTTTTCTGCATTCTGGCCTTTCTCATTGCTAGTCTATTTTCTTACTATTCTGCCTCCAAATATATTGGGACTGAATTCTATAAAATGCATGTAATTTAAGCCCAGCTTCCTTTTAACAGCTCTTCAGGGATGTTGGAGGAAAGCAAAGTTTTATACATATTAAAACTCAAATGTGCACTGCCAGTTTGGAATATAGACGAGGCATGGTAGAGTTATGGGAAAATAGGAAATAGAGTGCCTTCCAAAGATTTTAATTTAGGTGGTTTTCTGTAAAATGCCCAAAACACTTGTTAGCATTCATATCATGATTGTGGATTTATCTTCTGTAGAGAATATAAACGGGAATAAAGAGCCCATGGGCACTAGCGGTGGGTTAGGAGAGGGGAACAGGGGAACTATGGTTGCATCCCTTTTCCCTGTTCAAATACACAAGCTCGTCACCTATTTCCCATCACTCAGCGTTCTTATTTTGTCATCTCTTGCATCCTTCAGATTTAGTTCCTTTCTTTCACAGGCTCTTATTCCACTGTTGAATGCTGTCCATTTCAGTCTTCCTAACAACCCTGATCAAATCTTTTATTGAATCCACATACTAAAATAGTCAACACATGTTCCAGTTTCCTAAGACAAGAATTCAGATGTATCTTCTAGTTTCAAAATCATACTCTAAGCATAAATATTTAGCTAAATTGATTCATCATTTAATACAGAAGTGAGTTGTCTTGAAATATGTGTATAGTTAGTAAAGTTTAAAATATTAAATATGATTAATATCTCTTGGTATTTTTTATTATTAATTTCTTACTATAAATATCTAAATTACTTATGTCCAGTATTTGCATATGACATGTACAATTTTTGTAATGTATTTTTATTAATATTTATTGTAATTTGTTTTTAAGAACTGTCTGGGCAAAGCATTAATCATTTCTGACGTATAATATCTTGATAATATGAATAAATCATGAGAACTCTGGAATTATTTTTGTTTGCTCTAAGTCTCAGTTATATCTTTAGATTTACACTGTTCACTGTGATTAGACTGTTTCTGAAATTACATGGAAGAAATGCAATATTGTTAAGGAACGAGAACAGAAGCAGGAGGAGTCAAATATTTATCACAAATTCAGATCTTGTTTCCTTGTATTGGCTCTTAGAAACATCTTTTTTTTTTCCTGAAATTCCTATTTTGCAATAAGCTTTTAGTTGAGATAGTCTATTTTCAGCAAACCAAGCCACAGAGAAAGGGTACATGCTGAACAATTTAAACCTCCTTGCAATTTTTCCAGATAGGCCGGCCAGAAAAATAATAAAGCATAATTCATCCCCACTAAACACATCTGACGTTGAAAATTCATTTGCTGGCAACGTCTGTGTAATTCTTTAAAATCTTTGGTCTCTTCAAACTTAGGGAAGTTCACTGATGAGAAGTACGAATGAATTCATAATTTCATCTGCTTGATACATGTGTTCATATGAATCTAAATGGCAGGTTTCTATAAAGAATCAAAAATACCTTGTATTACTTAGATAAAGTATTTGCAGTATTTTCATTGAAAAATAATTTAGGTCCATAAAAAATTACCTTCATGAAATTATAAGGGTTACAGTAATGCTTACATTAATTCCCCCATCATAGGGGCCAGACCATCACCCTTAATTTAGATTGCTAATATTATTTTAACAAATGGAAACACTGAATAGCAGTTTCTACCATGCCACAGGAATTCAACAAGTATTAGTAATGAAATTATTTTAACATGAATTATTTTTTAAAAGTTATTGTGTAGCCCTTTTGATAGTTTGACAAATGCTACAAATACTATTTTCCTGTGGGAAAAATCAAACATACAATAATAATTTAGCTCATTGCAGAATATAGTATGTTTTTATATATACACATTTACACATATGTACATATATGTATATGTGTGTGTCTGTATTTGTATACACATGTATTAAAAATTTGCTTAAACCAAATTATTAAATATTATTTCATAATGCATGTTATGTTAAGAGCATAGCCTAAAGGCACCATATTGAATATCTCATATGTAATTATAATTGAGAAAAAATTTTCCCTCATTTTATACCACTAGATATAGCAAATAAAAATGTATAATTGTGTGTGTCACTATTAATATATGTGTAATTATTGGTAATAGATCTCTCTTTTCTTCTGTTAATACATAAGAAATATCATATATTATTAATTAAATCATAGAAATATTGTTTTCCTAGTGAATCCCAAGTTCGCATTACAAGGAAAATGCCAGGATTTCAGTTTCTTGCCACTGCAAACACGCTCCAGATGTCTGAACTAATTTGTGCATCTTGCTTTACATGGATACTAGAGAATCAAACCTGAGCCTGCAGGCTGTGCAAACCAGAGCCTTTAACCAGAGTCTCCCCATCCCTAGGATTTCATTTTCAGTATTTATAAACAGCAACACATCATATACTGAGTAGCAGAAGAGAAATTACAGGAAACATTGTATTATAGAATAGGTAACTAACACTCAAAAGTACCCTTTTAGCAATCAGTAATGGACTTTTAGGAAACATATCTTCTTGATAATTTAAAGTTTGATAAGTTCATTTCAGAAAACTCAACATCAAAATTCATGCAGCCAATTTATAATTATGAAGAAAGCATGTTAATTCATTAGATAATGGTATCTGAAGGTCCACTAGTAATTTATCACTATAATGCAAAATTTTCATTTTAATAGGCTAATGAAAAGTAAACAAATATCTTTGAATTGAACTTTGGTTTTTAGAGTTTATCAAATAGCAAGCCCCTCACTTTTTATGTCACTTCCACTTGGTGCCTTGCTTTCATCATCATGAAATCATAATTTGTATCAGATTATTCATAATTCATAAAATTTACTGGATTATTGTGAACAAACTCTTAATTTCCAAAATTTGACTTCTAAATGCTATATTTATTTTTATTGTTCATAATGAGTTACATTATTTAGTGGGCAATCAATGAGTTGTTATCCCCAGTTCCCCAAAGCCCCTCTTCCCCATCCCCAATCACCTGAATATCCTCCTCCATAAGGAGTCTGGATCATTCCTTGGGGCAGGGGACCATGGATAGCCTAGGAGTCAGCCCAGTTCTCCAGGCCCTAGTGTGTTGTTCCTGAGGGGAGCCATGTCTCTGGATATTCTCCCCCACCAAGGCTCTCACAAACTTCTCCCCCCTTCTGCTCAGTTCCCTGGGTAGTGGTGGGTGAGTATTAAGGCTGTTCTATTGTTGAGGACTTAGGGGTCTCTGTACTTATGCTCAAGGTTGTGTTGAAAATCATTATTGTCTGTGTCACTGACTTACCCTGTGTTGACTGATTGGCTGCGGGGTGGAGGGGGCAGGGGGAAGGGTTGGCAGGCGGGTGGGGGGCGTGGGAGCAGAGGCGGCAGGGGTGGTGGTGGGCATGTGGGTGGTGGTGTGGGGCTCAGGGCAGGGGGTTCAGCTGGCAAGACCCCTAGAGCAGAGTCTTCTGTCTGAGATTTACCACTCACTGCCTCAGGTGAGTGCTGATCCTGGAAGGCATGAGAATCTGATGCTGGGAAGTGTCTGGAGCTAGGATCGTGGCTGTAGCTTGTGTCTACAGCCTGAATCACAGCTGAGAACCCTAACCCTTGTTTCCCAGGGGACATGGCATGGCTACTAGTCCGCCATCTTGAACAGGAAAACCCACTAAATGCTATTTTTAAATGTACAAAATTTATGATTTGTGATATTTGATATCCCAATTTTTGAAGTTTTAAAAATATTTTACTTATTTATTTGCACTCAGAGATTGGAGAGAGAGATCAGAGAGATCAGAGAGAGATCAGAGAGAGAGAGAGAGAGAGAGAGAGAGAGAGAGAGAGAGAGAGAGAAATGGGCACAGGGCCTACAGCCACTGCAATAACCTCCAGATGCATGTGTCAATGTGTCATTCTGCATCTGGCTTATGTGGGTACTGGGAAATAAAAGTGGTTGTCAGGCTTTGCAGGCAAGCATTGTAACTGCTGAGCCATCTCTCCAGCCCAGTTTTTCAAGTTTAATTAAGAAATCTAGGCTCTGCATTATGGAAGGGAAAAAATGAGTCTCTGGATGATGACTCTCTGTGCATTGCTGTCAAGTGTCAAGTTCTCATCATGATTGATTACCAAAGTAGAAAAAAATGCCAATATTTACCCATCATTTATTGCGTTGTCTGTAGAGAGTATGGTTATATATATATATATATATATATATATATATATATATATATATATATATATATATATATATGGTTTTTAAAAATCATATTTAAGCTAAACTTAATACATTTTTCTGGATGAGAAAACTGGTAAAACCTCTTTTAGAATACATTTGAACATATTTTAATATTCTTGATTAAATTTGATTTAGATTGTTAAATATACCTATAAAAATTGGTCATTTCTAATGAGTCTGGTGAGAAGCAGATATTTTTTTTCTTTTCTATTTTGCTGGAATACCTGAAATAAATATAGAAAAACTGCCAAAAAAGATGAAAGATTATCTTCTGGGTGGGTCAGTGAGACTTGTCAGCAGATCTAGCAATGAAAGGGGAGCTCCGGCCCATCTAGGCTGACACTAGCATTGGCATTGACAAAACAAGAGAAACCTTGTCCCAAAACAAGGTTGAAGGAGAGAACCCAACCCAAGGATGGCCTGTTACCTCCACATGTGGGCTGTGTTTACCTGGAAGTGCTCACCTGCAAGGGTGTGGGGACACACACTATCATCATTATCTTTGTTATATATACATGCACTCGTATACTGTAACCATTATGAGAAAGTGAAAGAAAAAAACAGAATTTCCCTTGGTAGGAAATATGACAAAAGCTGGTACATTTTACACATGTCACTATGGAAAATATAAGACAACTTATACATATATATATATATATATATATATATATATATATATATATATGATAATTTCCTATATATAAGAAAATTACTATATGTGTGTGTGTCTGTGTCTGTGTTTGGAAAAGAAAGACTAGATAATAAAGTGCACCTAGGTTTACTACAGAAATTATATATAAAACAACTTGTGTAAATATGAGGAAATAAATGGAATGGATAAAATATATAAAGAAAATAAGGCCAAGGGAGTCAAGTAAATGAATATGGGGGAAATAATAAAGTATTGGAGAGTTTAACAGAGAATTTGCTGAAACAGAAGAGTGTCAAAAAAGCAAATACAGGTGTTTATCTGAAGTACTAGAAAATAGTCAAATCAAACATCAACAGAGTGAATATTTAGTATTGGCTAATTTGTACCAGGGTATAATTTTCATCAGGTGCTCTGTAACTGCAGTCAGCAACTCTTAATCCACTGGATGAACTTTGGTCAATCCAGAAAACCCTCTGATCTCATCTGGATCATTCACGTATGAATACCTTGACAAAATGGCCAGAAATGTTTCAGGAGGACAATTGGCAACCCACCTTGGATTGGAGCTAATCCTTGCACAGCTAACAAGGTTCTGAGCAGACGAAAATTTTGATAGTAAACATAATAAAGAGCAACTTCAAGTAATAATTTGGCATCAAATCAAATTCATAGAAACAAAAAAATATTCTGATGTAGCAGTTAGTAAAGCCTAAGCCAAGAGGCTGGCAAATGTACAGGAAAAGCACAGTAAATGAAAGTAAAAAGCAATTGTAAAATTCACTAACTTTTGGTCAAATGAGAAAGAACTTGAGTTTATTACAATATAAAAACTATGAGCCCAGGAAATTTACTTTGAAATTAAATTATGTTTATAAGACCTTTAAATATTGAAGTCGTTGTCTCCTTAAAACATTTCATGAAATAGCGTAAATAAATAAATAAAAATTTCAGGGTATACCATCTGTACCATTTCTTTTTTTTTTCTTCAGGAATTAAAATAAGCATTAGACTGTATTTCCAATAAGAACCATTTTCCAAGTACATCTACTAACGTAAATTGATTGGATCAAATGGGAAATTGATATTATATGTTAATCAAAAAGGTTCCATCATATTTTACAGGCACTTTCTCTATTTAGGCAAGAATGAAGTGGTCAAATGGAATGGTCTATGAGACACACCTGCAGAATAGAGCAAGAATGTGATTTAGAATTAAACAGAAGGCAGATCAACTACCAATTCCGTCATTCATTCTATAGTTAAGTTTGAAGGGCCATTTCTGTGTCCAGGTATCTTCTCACTTTCTCAAATGATGACAATGCGTCAGGCCAAGGGGATGCTTTAAGACTAAATGAAATTAGATATCAAGCCAAGGGTGGCAGCACACACCTGTCTTCACAACATCCTCAATGCAGAAGAAGCAGGAGGGTTGCAGCAAGTTCCAGGCTAGTCATGGTTATGTGGCGAGATCCTGTTTTAAAAAATCAAAAGCGAAAGAAAAAATATATAAACAGAAAATCAATTGGATGTAGAACATAGAAGATTAATAGTTGAGCAGAATAACATGTATTCAGTGATCAATTCCAGGCAGGCTCCACTGCTAATTACATGTCTTCATTTTAGTGTAGTTCTTGAGGAAACCTGCACATACAAAGCACTAACTGGAAGGGCACTTTAGATACCTATGGCAGCAGAGCCTGG
Source organism: Zapus hudsonius (assembly GCA_004024765.1). Classification (NCBI taxonomy): domain Eukaryota; kingdom Metazoa; phylum Chordata; class Mammalia; order Rodentia; family Dipodidae; genus Zapus; species Zapus hudsonius. The sequence goes on along the minus strand of PVHP010000781.1, from coordinate 62,716 downwards.
TCCTCTCCCAAACTGTGTTCTGGCTCCTCACACTCAACAACTCACACAGGGTTCTGCCTCCTTTCTTGGGTCTGAAATGCAGAGAGTCTTGGCATGCCTCTGAACTATGGAATTCCATGGGGCATGTCTCTGAGCTATTGAATGCCATACCTAAGCAAAGCAAAAGGTCAACTTTGATCTTAAAGAAGTAGGAGATAATTTTATCCAAGGTAGCACTCCTGTCTTAGAATGTGGGGCTCTATCTCTGGTTCATGAAGTACCCTTGGACCAAGTTCCAACTTACATAGCCAGGAAAGTGTGAAAAGACATTGCCCTTAGTATTATGATTCTCAAAGTTAGAATCCTGCATGGTTTGAAGTGAACATTCACCATAGAAATTAGAATAGTAAATATCTTCCTATAAAGAATTAAACCAATTTGCAGTCAACTATAAATTCTCAATATTCCTCAGTCCTTGAGCTTTGTGTACTCACAAGAAGCCATTTTTCTTCCAATGAGCTCAGGTTCAACAATTGCCTCGATCTCCAAGGTCTCCTGGTACATACATTGGAGATCTTCAAAGTTTGCACAGGCCTTGTCAGTGTAATAATAACTTTGTCACTTCCTGTACCTTCTTGTTAAATTATTTATTTACTTATTTGCCAGCAGAGACAGAAGAGAGACACAGAGAGAATGGGCTTACAACTGGAGGCTTCCAGTTGCTACAAACAAACTCTTTCTAGATGCAAGCACCCTTTTGTGCGTCTGGATTTACATGGATACTGGGGAATCTGAACCTGGGTCATCAGGTTTGCAGGCAAGTATCCTAAATGTTGAGCCATCTCTCCAGCCCCCCACTTTCTGTAATTTCTGATTTTAATGTTTTCAAGCTAATATATCTTTTGTCTGATATTTAACTGCACCTTTATTTTATTTAGCACTGCTCCGTTGTAATGTGAAGAATCTTAGGGATGGAGAGATGGTTCAGAGATAAAAGAAACTTGCTGGCAAAGCCTAATGGCCCAGGTTTAATTCCCCAGAAACAAAAAGCAGTGCATGCACCTGGAGTTCATTTGCAGAGGCTAGAAGCCCTGGTATGCCCATTCTCTCTCTCTCTCTCTCTCTCTCTCTCTCTCTCTCTCTCTCTCTCTCTCTCTCT